>JAJHJA010000132.1:0-218130 GCA_021202915.1 Heliconius himera | reverse complement strand
TCGCGCTCTGGAAACCGACCAGGTCCTAGTCCGTCCGTTGGTTTTTATACGTTTTCTAAATAAGTAAACGATAAGCATTCAGCATATCAGATCCCCACACTAAGAAGGGTTTTGCAGCGCACAGTGAAGAGTTGAAGGAGCAATTAGAGTTACGGGAGTAGTTTTGTAGGACGGTCGCGGTCTGCGGTCGCCGGACTCCGATTACCTTCACGGCCCAGTTCCCATTCGATATGTGCTTGATCTAGAAACGCTGAATGAACGAATGAATGAATGTTTGTTGTACGATTCAATCTAATAGATTTTCTATTTTGAACTCTCAAGGAAACCGTTTGGTTTTTTGTGGTTGTCGACGTCGTCGTCGTGATGTGGCGTTTTTCTTTTATTTATTGATTTTCTTTCTTTTATTTATTTATTTATTGTTGAGGCCAGTCGTGGCGCAGCGGCACAAAGTGTGACTGTAAAAATCCAATGGTTGTGGGTTCGATCCCCACTCGAGGAGATGAAATATTTACTTAAATTTATATTTCCATTTCTTCGCTCTGGTGTCGAGGTAAAGCGCGGCATTGAATTCTGCCACTCAACACGCAATGCCTCCAGAATCCGGCAGAAAGTGGGGAAATAGGTTCCCTCTGCCTACCCTGCTGTGTGCGGGATACAGCGTGAAGATGATTTTTTTTTATTTTATTTGTCATGCAAAGCTTTTACTGGTTTGTAGAAATATGAATATGTTGTACAATAATAATTAAGATTTGTTACTTTGATGTATAATATTTAAAAATGTCAGTGGTTAAATATCAAAGTAATTAACAATGACGGTAATAAATACCTATTCTTTGATGAAAATAATGAAGTTCACAATTTTTAAAATATTTTAAATAAGAAATTAATTCCTGAGGCCGTTGTTGCGCATTGGTACAAACGTGTGAATGTAAACGAGACGGTTCTGGGTTTGATTCTCACTCGAGTAAATAAAATACTTAATATTTTCATTTCTTCGCTCTGATGTCTAGATAAGGCGTGGAGTTGAGTTTCGCCGCTTAACCCACGATGTCTCTAGAATTCGGCGTGAATCGAAAACCGGAGTGTCTTAACCTTATTTTCCCTCTGCCTACCCTGCTACATGCGGGATATAGCGTGAAGCTGAAAAAAAACCTAGCTATTATATATCATTTGGTCTTAAACGTACAAACATTGTTCCAGGACGAAAGGTTCAACCACGACATTGATCAACAGACGGGTTATAAGACAAGGTCACTCCTCTGCATGCCGATCAAGGATATCAACGGAGAGGTCATCGGTGTTGCTCAGGTACGTGTTGTATGGTTTTCCTATATTAAAATTACTTGCGCGTTTTATAATAGCTGTATATTTCCTCTATAGGAATTCCATTGTATAAAAAATACATATCATTTCATTAATGGAATCTACAAAACATTCCTTTTATAAGATATTCTGTTTATTAGTAGTGTTTAAGTTACTATAAATCCTCTAATTTTCTTACTTTTAATATGTTAAAACGAAAACGCCTTCTCATGTATCAATAACTTGAATTTGCGGTGGAAATTTCATCTCTACAAGCACAATTCTATACTATGAAGCTCAAGTTTTTATTTTCTGGCACTAAAAAAAATATATAAAATTAAAGTAAAGTCAAGATGACGCTTTATACATATGTAAAAGAAATTTAGCTAATTTATATAATATTTTTAAATATAGACGAAATTGTATTTTTTATTTCAGATTAATTATTAGGTTGAAGAGTTCATTCCCATTGTTTTATTTCTTTTGAAAATATTTTATTATCAGTCAATAAAATATTGTTCACAAGAAAGATTCCGTTTCGGAATATCTATAAAAGTAATCCGGGTTTATTAGGATTTTATACAATAGAACTCTTCAAGATTTACGTCTTTCATAAACATGGCTCGATTTAGAATATTCTGATATAATAAATGCTGTAGACTAAGTAAAGTACGCATTATTAGCTTTTTGTCCTCATGTATGCTCCTCATCTAACTATAGACGGAGAAAACAGTGTTAATACACGCTATTCTCTACACTTGACGTAACCCAACAACGCATTTCATGGAATAATATATATATTTTTTTAATTTATTATTATATATTTTTTTACTTTGGTCTAGGTGATTAACAAACAAAGCGATGGGCCGTTCACAACGTACGATGAGAAGGTCTTCGCGTCGTACTTACAGTTCTGTGGCATCGGTCTGCGGAACGCACAGTTGTATGAACGGTCCCAATTGGAAGTGAAGAGGAACCAGGTCTTGCTGGATCTTGCGAGGATGGTCTTCGAGGAGCAGAGCACGATAGAGCACATGGTGTTGAGGATATTGACGCACACGCAAAGCTTGATACGATGTCAACGGGTGCAGGTAATTTATTGATAACTAGCTTTTAGCGGCGGCTTCGTCCGCTTAATATTTAAATTATTTATGCAGATTATGAGGCAGTCTTGATGGACGCCAGACGTGGCGAAGGGGTACAAAGTGTAACTGTAAACGAGAAAGGTTGTGGGATCGATATCTATTCGAGGAAATTAAATGGTTAATATTTTCATTTCTTTACTCTGGCGTCAAGGCATACGTGGCGTTGAATTCCGCTATTCAACACTCATAGCTTCGAAAATACGGCTTAAGGTGGAGAAAGGTGTATCTTAACGCTACTCACTACTACAAATACTTATTTAACCTGTTTTATATTCAAATGATCAGCGTTTGAAACTTTTTATTCCATACCAAAAATATACTTCCCAAAATATATTTATTTTAACGATCAACAAAATACGTCAATTAAGCGATAATCCTACTAAAATGGCACAAAAGGAAATGAATCTCTATTGTAAAACATGTTAAAATTCAATAAATCCAAACAAAAGTCTATGGCTGCATATTTCGTTATAACTTATATTCGATACATTTTTTATGTTGTGTAATTTAATTTCTAGAATGATGTATAATTTTACTTTAGAATTTGACTGAGGTCCATCCAGAGGTTGTGAGTTCAATTCCCACTCGAGGAAATTAAATATTTAATATTTTCATTTCTTCGCGCTGGTCTGGGTGCAGACCGCCATTTAACGCCTAAAGCCTCCAAGAATACGACGGAAAATGGGCACCATGAGTGTATTTAAACTAGGTTCCCTCTGCCTAACCCGCTGCATGCGGGATACAGCGTGAAGCTGGAAAAAATATATAATTTAAATTTTAGTTGTTTTGTATAAATCGATTTTTATTTTTTTATATTACTTCAATTACAAAATCTCAAGCTAGAAATGTGAAATACCATAACAATTTATGGCAATATAAATATCACACGAGAGCACTTTGAGAATGTTATATTTGACGTAGTTTATAGTTTACTAAGGCTTTGTTGTTTCATGCGTACATAATATTGACCGTTTTAATTTGCTTTGTCCTACTAATGTTTCCTAAACATACCAACAATTGCCAATAAATATGTAACGCAACGCAATGAGAGGAAATTAAAAAAAAACTTAAAATTAATTTTAATAGAAAATAATTTTATGATATATAAATGAACTGAATAAAATTATTTAAAAAGTTACACACTATTCTTTTCTTAGTGTCCAGACACTCCGTTATTGATTTTCCGCCAGAATTCGAAACGGTATTTGTTGAGGGGCGAAATTTAACTCACTGTTTTGTCTTTTTTTTTTCCTATTATATACTGTACTAATATCTGCTATAGAAGTAATCTATACATATTACTTTTAAAAATAATAATATAGTTAGCATTTTTTTTCATATTTTTTTATTAGAAAACACTATAAGCATTTATAGAAATTAATTTTTAACAAAAAAAAAAACCCGACTATACACAACGAACTAAAAAGTAAAATAAAAATCCATAAATTAAAACATACTTACTTTAATTTCGGTAAACTAAAATAATAAAAAAAATAATACTATAATTTTGCAGTCGGTGAATTGATAACCTCCTTTTCTTACAGAAGTCGTATTAGAAAAATAAGTTTCGATGGCAAATCATTATAATGCGAGTATATTTTTTTATCAATTAACATTTTATTTTACTGTAATGGAACTTTTGTTTCTGCGGCCTGATCTTGGATCGTTTCCAAATATGCCTTTCTATCAAATATACGATATTCATTTGATATATTTAAGCAGTTCTAATAGAAATGTGGTATTATTTTTCGTGAAAACAATATACAAAACATTAATACGAGTCAAGAGTACTGTTTTATCTTTTGCGACTCTAATAAACTTCTAAATGTTGCGGTTCTATGTTAATTTGTTAGCTTACAGTATCTTACACAATTTATTCAACAAAGAATTTCAAGTATATTTCAACTATTTTACAAGAACACAATGGACCCATAACAGTCTTGAAATGATCTCGTATTTTATGCACCAAGAATTTTCATATAACGTTATCCCAGATGCATTTGAAATTAGACATTTCCAGCTTAGACGGGAGCTAGTGAGAGTCACATCCAATATTACTATAAGTTTATTCTGGAGATAAAAAGTTTACGCGACTCCAGATTCAAACCGGTTCTACGTTTCAAGTAATAAAATTCATACGACAGTAATTTCATACTCGTCCCACTTTAAAATACCGTATCTGCGATCTCTTTGTAAATTTCGCCCGGGGGTATCGGGTGATGCAGGGGAACAAAGTGTGATTGTGAACGCGACTGGTTGTGGGTTCGATCACCACCCGAGGAAATTTAATATTTATTTTAAGATTTTATATTTTCATTTTTATGCTCTGGTGTCGAGGCAAAGGGCGGCATTGTGTTCCGCTACTCAACACGCAATACCTCCAAAGCTTAGCGAAAAGTGGGGAACGGAGTGGCTTTTAACCCCAGGTTCCCTCTGCCTACCCAGCTGTGTGCGGGATACAGCGTGAAGCTGTATTTAGATTTATTATGACGACGCCGGTGTATATAATTCCATTTAATCGACACTACGTACGTAATGATGATTGAGCCGTCGCCGGCGCCAACCTTATCGCGGTGATCGCGAAAACAGCTGAATGCTAATTGGTATTGGCAACTTTTAACCACGCCGTGGTGGGAATATGGTTGTTTCGTTTGTGTCGGTTGTATCCATTGTTTGCAAATCAGCAGTCAATCAGCGGTGCTGTGGTTGTTTTCCAACTACAAATATGGACTCGGATTTCTCGACCTCGGTCAACTGTTTAAATGTAAATACTTTAATGGAAATTGGATTCGTTAATGTCATTATATTTCGTTTAATTTCGGTTATTTTTCGATTCAGTTTAAAATTGGTAGCGTAAAATACAATTACTGATGTGCTGATATATTATATTCTCGTAATACCAGTGCCCACCGCGTGGCTTCGACCGCTTGTGTTATAGAATTATTTATTTTTATTTTATATCGCAATTACTTTTGTGATCTAATAATATTATAATTTTAAAAACAATATCCATATATCGGTTCATAGCTAAAGCTTTAAGCCAGTTCATTTAGATACTTATTTGGTAGCAATTTTGTTTCATGTAATTCTTTATATTGACATAACTCTTTTATTTATGAATCGATTGAAATAAAACAAACAAAGACGTTAAGAGACGTTTGCTGAAATGGAATAGTGAAAACTGTATTTGAATCGGTTAAGCCGTTTTGTGACATAGCTAGCGTAAACAAACGCACAGACAAACAGACAAAAAAATAAAAATCATTGTTTTAGATTCTATTACATTAATAAAGGCCCAATACCGATCAGTTATTATTTTATTATATGTAAGTGTGGATGGTAAACAACGATTTACGTAATAATATCAAAACACACATACATATGTCTCAGCTTCACGGTGTATCCTCAGCTTCACGGTGTATCCTGCACACTGCGGGGTAGGCAGGGAAGGGACCAAGTGGTAAAAAAAAATTAAAAAAGTGTTAAGAAGTGTTAAGAAAAAATTGAAAGAAAGCCGAATTCTAGGAGCATTGCGTGTTGAGTGGCAGAACTCAATGCCGCGCTTTGCCTCAACACCGGAGCGAAGAAAATGGAAATATAAATTTAAGTAAATATTTCATCTCCTCGAGTCGGGATCGAACCCACAACCAGTCGATTTACAGTAACACTTTGTGCCGCTGCACCACGACTGGCCTAATCACCATACATATGTATGTACACATTATACGTGTTTCGCAATAAAATAATGAACACGATCATTATTTTGATCCGTAGAATAGTTATTATATATACACAATATATATACACAGTATAGATCGTTTTAAAATGTATTTGAAATAAATTTATATTTTTCATTTCTACAATTTATGGCTCACTGCTGTTTCATATTACAATTCTAGATTTAATGCAGCCATGTTTCACATATATTTTATACATAACGGTACAAAGGGGTGATTTTAATTTTTATAAGTGAATGCTTTTGGCACTATAGCTACTAACGTTTTGGCTGGTATTCGTTCTTAAGAGAGAACATTACTCCGCAACGTATAGGGGCGTTGGCTAACTGCCAGACAGCCTGAATTTAAGACCTTACTATTGTTTTAACAGTGAAATGTGGACAAACTAAATTTTTTTAATTTATGTATGTTGCGTTCTTACCATATAGTAAAAAATAAAATAAATCAGTTTCACGCTGTATCCCGCACACAGCAGGGTAGGCAGAGGGAACCTTGGCAGAGGCATTGCGTGTTGAGTGGCAGAACTCAACCCCGCGTTTAACCTCGACACCAGAACGAAGAAATGGATTTAAGTAAATATTTCATCTCCTGGAGTGGGGATCGAACTCACAACCAGTCGGTTTTACAGTCACACTTCGTGCCGCTGCGCCACGTCTGGCCTCATATAGTGCGTATGGTAAAATTGCTACTTAAACCTAGATACAATATTATTGTGATTGAGGCCAGTAGTGGCGCAGGGACAGGTTGTGGGTTCGATTCTCATTCGAGGAAATTAATTATTTAATATTTTCATTTTCTTTGCTCTGATTTGAAGACAAAGCGCGGTGTTAAGTTCCACAACTCAACACGCAATGCCTCCAGAATTTGGTGGAAAGTGGAATGCGAAGTGTATAAACATTAAGCTCCCTTTGCCTACCCTGCTGTGTACGGGATACAGCGTGAAGCTGAAAAAAAAAGTTAAATAAAGGATTTATTATATTTCATAATCCTCTCTTTTAGTTATACTAATACATTATGTAGGATTAATATTTATAAAACATTTTTAGCAATATCAGTTCCACGAACGATAAGCTTTTCAGAGTGACAAAATGTTATATATCTCGATTGAAGCATGACGCGTGTACTTAGGGTGATATCGTGATAACCGTGTGATAGCCCGAAAAGCTTACCATGTCAGATGGGCGTTTTGATAGCGAAAAGGATTTAGAGAATTTAGGCACAGCTTTTAATATTGTACCGCCATTTTTTTAATAATTAATTTTTTGAATTATTATTTATTAATCAATCAGCTTCTCGCTGTATCCCGCACACATGCAGGGTAGGCAGAGGGAACCTAGTGTTAAGACACTCCGTTCCTCACTTTCTGCCGCATTCTGGAGGCATTGTGTGTTGAGTGGCAGAACTCAACGTCGCGCTTAACCTCGACACCAGAGCGAAGAAATGGAAATATAGATTTAAGTAAATATTTCATCTCCTCGAGTGGGGATCGAACCCACAACCAGTCGGTTTTACAGTCACACTTCGTGCCGTTGCGCCACGACTGGCCGAAATTGAATTATTATATATTTATTAATATTTTCTTTATTTTGCTCTGGCACAAGGACAACAACCCGGTGTTGAGTTCCATCACTCAACACTCAATACCTCGAAAAATTCAGCGGAAAATGGGGAACGGAGTGTCTTAACACTATGTTACTACCCTGCTGTGTGCGGGATACAGCGTGAAGCTGATTCTGATTCATTTGACGCTAAAATATTACTGTAATCCATCGAAAGCTTGCCAAAACAGTCGGCAATATGCATCGGTGACGTAATCTCGGCTCTTGGCTACGATCTTTATATTAGTAAACACTGTGTTTACATTCACGCATTCTTGGTATTTCTTTATATATTGTGTTTATATTATGTTGTGATTATATAATGTTTATATATTTAATTTATACGTATGTATGTATGTATATAAAAGTTACTGTAACAGTCACTTTATTTTCTTCACTTATCGATAAATACTATTTTGATAATATTCTCAAATAAAATAGCATAAAACAGAAAAATATATTGGATTTGTGGATGGTTTTGGTTGGCAAATTCACTGGAAAATGAAATATTAAAATGGAAAGTATGATTATACGATTATACTTTTTTGTGAAATTACTTAATATTTGACAAAGTTAAAATCATTTTTTCTACGTACTTTATAAAGATTAAAAGGTGGAGGTGCTACTAAAAATTATATTATATTATAGCAGAAAAATATATCATGAATTAAAATATTCAGAACAAGAGTGGATAACATGCAGTTTCATTAAAATTATTATTATTTAAGAGACGACATATTTAATTTAATTTTATTTTATATAGAATTTCGTAGACATTTTAAAATCACATCACGATTACGCAGCCTGTTGACATTTCACTTTGTATAATAAAGTAACAAAAAATATCTTCCATTTCAATATTAATTTTAAAAGATAATATGTTATGTGATATTCTAGAAGTGTCGCAGTTTTTTAACAGATTTTGAAGTTTACTGAAAAAAAATAATCAGCTTCACGCTGTATCCCGCACACAGCAAGGTAGGCAGAGGGAACCTAGTGTTAAGACACTCCGTTCCCCACTTTCCGCCGAATTTAGGAGGTGTTGAGTGGCGGAACACAACGCCGCTCTTTGCCTCGACACCAGAGCGAAGAAATTCAAATATAAATTGAAATAAATATTTCATTTCCTCGAGTGGGGATCGAACCCACAACCGTCGCGTTACATTCACACCCTTGTGCCACTTGTGCCACGACTTCCACATTTTACTTACTAATAATAATAAATAAATAAATAAATCGTCGTAGTGCAGAGTAACGGGATGATTGTAGATTCGAACCCCATTCAAAGGATTGAATTATTATCTCTATATATAATAAGACAGTAAAAATATTTTGTCTGTACATTTAGTAATTTTGACTGAAATGGATAGAGGGATACTTAAAAAGACTAATAGAAAGCAAAAAGATTTTTTTTGAATTTCTTGTCTGTCTGTCTGTCTGTCTGTCTGTCTGTCTGTCGACATATTGTTGTCCGCATTTTTCTCTGAAACTACTGAACCGATTTACTTGAAAATTTCACCAATTGCTTCGTTTTAACTCAATTTAGGTTCTAAAGTTTGGTTCATCAAAATCGGTTCAATAAAAAAAAAGTTATCGTCATTTGAATGAACTCAAGGCATTAGCTTGCCAGCGAATGTTATATAGAAATCGCGCTGGTATGACCCTGGCTAAAGAATGACATTCGAAACGTCTTGATTATATGACTGTTGATAAAAATATATATTTTTGAAGCACTATTATACAATATTTTTTACAATAAAGTAAACAAGGCCAGTCGTGGCGCAGCGGCAAGAAGTGTGACTGTAAAACCAGCTGGTTGTGGGTTCGATCCCCACTCGAGGAGATGAAATATTAACTTAAATTTATATTTCCATTTCTTCGTTCTGGTGGCGAGGTTAAGCGCGGCGTTGAGTTCTGCCACTCAACAAGCAATGCCTCCAGAATTCGGCAGAAAGTGGGGAACGGAGTGTCTTAACACTAGGTTCCCTCTGCCTACCCTGCTATGTGCGGGATACAGCGTGAAGCTGATTTATTTATTTTAAGTAAACAAAATTGAATTGTTAGTAGAGATTACCTTCATAAATCGTAACAGTAAAGTTTAAATCGTAATTAATTCAACACAGAGATAAAGAACGATTTGATCTTCAAAGAAATATCAAGTAAATACATAGATTTTTTGGTTCGTTCGTTCGTTTGAAATAAATCTATATAAAAATGCCTAAAAACATCCTTTCTACGTGTACTCTGTAATAACTACATATTTACCAATTATTCATTTATCTAATAATATGCAAACAGGAGTTAATATGCAAACATTACAGTTATTTTACAAAGAATATTATGAACCCTTAACCAAATTAATAATTTTACATTTAAGACTGTTTCTGAAGCAGTACAATTATTAAGTGACATCAGCACATTTAACAGAGCATTAAAAAACATAACATAGGTAAAAAGAACGTAATGTTACAAAAATATATATATATATATATATATATATATATATATATATATATATATATATATATATATATATATATAATAAATAATTAGCTTTATGTATATTTTATGAATATCAAATATCGACATTGGTCATATTTTTTAGTTCGAAACAATCAAAAATTCTTACAGAAGTTACGATAATGTCGTAAAAAAATCATAATAGAATATTACAGATTAAAGTAACAAAAAATCATATTAGAAGTCATTATAGTTGTCTTTATATTATATATGTTATTGTATGTTGTCTTTATATTTGTTTGTCATTCTATTATAGAGTGTGAGGCCAGTCGTGGCGCAGCGGCACGATGTGTGACTGCAAAACCGACTGGTTGTGGGTTCGATCCCCACTCGAGGAGATGAAATATTTACTTAAATTTATATTTCCATTTCTTCGCTCTGATGTCGAGGTTAAGCGCGGCGTTGAGTTCTGCCACTCAACACGCAATGCCTCCAGAATTCGGCAGAAAGTGAGGAACGGAGTGTCTTAACACTAGGTTCCCTCTGCCTACCCTGCTGTGTGCGGGATACAGCGTGAAGCTGATTTATTTATTTATTTTATTTTATTATAGTTGTCAATCAATTCTGCTTAAATCAATAATCATGTATTTTAAGCGGGCGAAGCCGTGGGCGGGCCGCTAGTTTATTAATATTTTAATTTATTTGCTTTGGTACCAAAGCTTTTGACACTTGGCACTCAACGCCTCAAAATTCGGCGGAAAATGAGGCACGGAGTGTCTTAACACTAAGTTCCCTTTGGCTATCCTGCTGTGTACGGGATACAGCGTGAAGCTGATTTGATTTGTTAGTTAGAAACAATCGTTTGTTGCTTTCGGGGAACCAGTCAAGGATACGGTACATATATTGTACGGCTTATGTATGATACGTGGAAACCACCGTCGATCAGCAATGACGTATATCGGTCGAGTGAAGGCGTGAAATTCCCCCAGGCAGTACTTTATTGGATCATTTCCAAGGGAAACTCAATTTTGTAAGAACAACGTGGAAAGACGAAGAGGAGAGACCCGCCCGTGGGAGTTAAGCTAATTGTATATTTGACTCGGTGGCGGCGGTGTGAATGTATTTTAAGTTTATTTCTTTTATTTTTGTGTACATGTAAATCATATTTACTTATATCTGACATATGTTTTGAAAGGCAGGATAGGTTATATATTGTGATAATTTATTTTTGTAACGTATTTTTTGAGATATTCAGATGTTACAGACTAACAGACAGACAGATTCAAAAATATATAAATTTAATGTTAGGTCAATTTCTTAAAGAATTTTTTTCTAAAGAGGCCTCAGCGTCAGATATTTTTAATTTATATTTTGTGTGTTTATTCTTTCCATAGTTATTTTCAATTACGCTTAACGAATGTAACTATCTAAATAACGTTTATTACACGCCACATCTTTAATTTGTATTTTTTACCAGATCCTTAATTTTCAATCTTATTTGTTATGTTAACAATAAATCCTCCTTCTCCTAAATAACTTTAGCCACAACATAATATTCTTAGTTTATAATTTAGCTCTACATTGGATGTTCCTTACCTTCAAATTCTGAATCCCTTCAAATCAGGCTGAGCGATTTTTGTAAAGGCATCATATCCATCCTTCCAATTTGTTTTTTTTTAACTAATTAGTTTCTTACAGCTCTACAATAGTAGTTACTGTCGTTTATTTTCTATGTATATATAGTGGTATTCAGTATAATGCAGATATTCTATACAATACACATGCTGAATAACAGAGGAAAACAAAGGTTTTATTTTTTGATTTTCAAGTTACAATACAATACACACCTCTGTACTGCCGTGTAACGTTCTAGTTATATTTTAAAATCATTAAATGAAAAATACACACAAAATTTCATCCGAATCGATCCATCCATTTTGGGTTTTAGAAATATATTATATTACATAGTTGTAGATGTAGTGCTCAGACAATAAACTGATTAAAAGGACTCTAGTCTTATCATCGAAATAATAATAGGAACATTTTTTACTGTTATTTCCAATATCAAAATAAACAATATCGATTTAAGTCTATAACAATTTAAACTGTGTCCAAACAAACACCCCCCACGGACGCGATTAACCTTGTTTGGAGAACGATATTGAAATTTAATTTCGCCCTTGTTTCAACTTCTCAAGGGTAGTTTAGCCAGTGTCTATTAAATTTCATGGACTTGTAGTATTTTTGGACGATTAGATTACATCGCTTTGAAAGCCGACGCCCCTAATGCTAGTAATCTTTCAGGACTTTGGGAACCACTGTGCTTATCTGTTTTCAAATTGTTAAAAAAAGTACGTAACGAGAGTTTTATTACTGATGCCCTCACGTTAAGAATACTTTAGAGTCCGCTTGTTCTCCTTGTTCTTTTTGTTTTCATGATTTTTTGGACTTTGAAGCCAGCCGTCGCGCAGCACCATAAAGTTAAAGGTTGTGGGTTCAGTTTTCTTCGTTCTGATGTCGAGGCAAAGCGCATAGTTAAGTTCTGCCACACAATTCGTCGCAAAATAACAAACGGAGAGTGCTAACACTAAGATCTCTCTGCCCATGCTCCTGAGAGCAGGATAGACGTGACGTTAAAAAAATGATCTTCATTTCAAAAAAATCGTTTTAGTGTACCTTAATAGTAAAATAATAATCAAGTAGTTTATATATAATTTAAGTAAAAAAACACCGTTTATAATACACTCTTGGTTAATCTCAAAAGTCCCGTTATCGAAGTCGTTAAACTGCTGTGAATCTTTCCAGTCAATTTAAGCCAGACAATAACAATTGAAATTTATTATTTTCAAATGTTCCTAGCTACGATAGAGACGGTGTTTGGAATGTGCGTACGTTTCCAGTTCCAGACACTTTAATGTTATATTATTACAATGCTGGAGATATGTGTGCTTACTCTTTACTATTTGACTTTAAAAATGGAAAGGATGTAAGTTAATTAATTTACTAAGCTTTTATTGCACGAGATTTAAGTTTTAAACAAGATATTTCCGGAAATAATGTGAGTGTATAAAATTTTGTTTAGCATTTATTTTATGTGTAAATTTTCGACCAAGGTTTGAAAAAAGTGAATCGAATCTGCTTTAGCACACAAAATGCTATAATACATATACAAAATGCTATAAATATTAAAATCTGAATCAGAATATTCTTTCTTCAATTGCAGTTTTGAATCAAGTTATATAGAAATGTCAGTAGTGTCAGTCCTACAGGAAGCTACCGCCGGCACGGAAGAGAGATCTTCTGATAATTTTTTTTTTTTCTGAAGCCAGTGATGGCGATAGGGCACAAAGTGTACCTGTAAAACCGACTGGTTGTGGGTTCGATCCCCACTCGTTTACTTAAATTTATATTTTCATTTCCTCGCTCTGGTGTCAAGGCAAAGCGCGGCGTTGAGTTCTGCCACTCAACACGCAATGCCTCCAGAATTCGCCAGAAAGTGGAGACCGGAGTGCCTTAACACTAGGTCCCCTCTGCCTACCCTGCTGTGTGCGGGATACAGCGTGAAGCTGAATCTATTTTTGAAATATAATTTAAAATAGATGTATAACCTACCATTACCTTCTGGAGTTGACGTTCATCAACAACATTTAATTCCACACATTATCATCAATATCGTTATAGTAGTCTTGAATTAAATAGTAACCTTTGCTTACTAATATAATTTTTACATTAACTTTAAATTGTTCTTGTGTAAAATCACTCGTTAAATCTTATTAAATACATAAAAGTATAGAAATTAAAGAATAATATACGTTTATCTTATAAAACTTTGCACTTTAAGACAATTTATGAACAAAGAGTATGAAACCACCATCCAAATGTATATAAAACCATATAAAAGACCACTTAAGTCTATTCTCAATAAGTAAATGTTTTTACAACAATCTATCAAGTTCACCGTCAAATTTCAGATACAGATGATAAATTACGATGTGCAGCCATTAATTGCGATATAAAGTACATTTATCATAGAATGCAGGGCTAGTGTATTACAAGGCGATGGATTATTTCATATTAGTTTTGTATCGTATGAATGTATGGATCTTTAACTACATTATTATTTTTAATAATTATTTTATTATATTTGAGGCCAGACGTGGCGCAGAGGCACAAAGTGTGACTGTAAAACCGACTGGTTGTGGGTTCGATCCCCACTCGAGGAAATAAAACTTAAATTTACTACTATTTCCATTTCTTTGCTCTGGTGTCAAGGCAAAGCGCGTCGTTGAGTTCTGCCACTCAACACGCAATGCCTCCAGAATTCGGCTGAAAGTGAGGAACGGAGTGTCTAATACTAGGTTCCCTCTGCCTACTCTGCTGTGCGGAGGAATATTTAATAATTTCATTTCTTTGTCCTGGTGTCGAGTGCGGCGTTGAGTTCTGCCACTCACCACACAATACCTCCAGAATTCGACGGAAAATAGAGAACAGAGCGACTACTAGGCTCCATCTGCCTACCCAGCCGTGTGCGGGATACAGCGTGAAGCTAAACAAAAATATATATATTTTATTTGTATACACTTTAATATAAATATATAATCATAGATATATAATGTTGAAAAATTAACTGCAATTAGCCAAGCTTTAAGCGTCAGTCATTACAGCGATAGCTGAGGTAATGCGTGCCATTAAACTTAACGTCGACGGTCGACGGTACCCACGCGATGTAAAACTATGCAATTTCTTTTTAGATAAAATGGGTTTTGTAAATGGTTTTGTAACGGTACTTTTACAACCCATCGTTGATAGTGTAATTTGTTGTATTGAGAAAATTTATGTTTTGAACATTTATGGATAACTAAATTAAGTGTATATATGTATATTGTTATATGTTATCGTGGATGTTAAAAAAAAAGATGCAGCAGGTTGTGGGTGCGATTATCACTCGAGAGAGTGAATTATTATTTGGTAATATTTTTATTTCTTCGCTCTGGTACCCAGGCAAAAGTCTGGCATTGAGTTCCGTAACTCATCACCCAATGCCTTGACAAATTCCTGGAAAGCCTGCTGTGTGCTTCGCGTATACTTCGTGTTAAGACACTCCATTCTGATGTTGCCCTCAGTTCCCCACTTTCCGCCTAATTTTTGAGACAATGTCTCAAAAATTAGGCGGAAAGTGGGGTTAAGAGGCGGAACTCAAAATCGCATTTTACCTCGTTACCAGAGCGGGCAAAAGCGCGACGTCGAGTACCGCCACTCAACAAACAGTGCCTCCAAAATTAGGCGGAAAGTGGGAATGGAGTGTCTAACACTAGGTTTCCTCAGCCTACCCTGTTGTGTGCGGGATACAGCGTGAAGTTAATTAATTTTCCCGAGAAATTGAAATCAAACTCTCGATTGTCGCGTTTACAGACATACGCTTGTGCCCCTTCGCCACGATGGCCTCTATATATATATATATATATATATATATATATATATATATATATATATATATATATATATATATATCCTTTGTCATAACTATGCATTTGTATTTTACTATTTCCATCTTTTTCTTTTCAGATTCTCCTAGTCCATGAAGCATCGAAAGGTAGTTTTTCACGGGTCTTCGACTTAGAGGCTGGCGATGATGAAGAGCCTGGCACACCTCGCACGTCGCCCTATGAGAGTCGGTTTCCCATAAACATTGGTATCACGGGTTACGTAGCTACCACTGGTGAGGTAAGATATTTTTATATATTTTTTATAACTTGTTTAATGTATTTAGGTAGTTTATAATGAGAGTCTACAAAAAATATGTCTAATATATGAAAAAATATATAAAAAATAGTATATATATCACTATTAAAAGCCACCGCTAATTAAATAAAAAATACTATACTATAAAGAGTATAATAAAAAAAATACATTTACTTATTAAGAAAACGTATAAATAATTTTAACAACATAAATAAGTTTTAACAAGCGTATAAGATTTGACGTAGCTCGATGAGAACGTATGGTTTAGTTGGTCAGAGTGCTTGAACGGTTTCCAAAGAGGCGCGGGTTCAGATCCCGCTACGTTAAATTTTTTATACGTTTTCTTGATAAGTATTTTTTATTCCTAAGTGTCGCACAACACTAAAAAAAACAGTTATTATAATACATTTGTTAGAGTATCTACCTATCAGCGCTGAACAAAACTTTTATCTCTGATCAAGTGTTGGTGGAAGTTTAATCATCTCATCAAAGGTTACAATTTGTCGAACACGTTTAAATGAAAGTTTTATAAATGGTTAGAACAAAGTTCAAATTTTAGTTTCTTTTTTAATTGAAGCAAAGAGTTCTAGACGTAAAAAGGTTTTGCTTTTATATTGTAGTTTTAAAATCTTTGTTAAATCATTATTAAAAATTTAAAAGTTGAAAATTGAATAAAATAACTAAAATTATTATAGAATCTTAGAAATAATGGTTTCGTTTTTACTTGCTTTTTTTTAACTTTATATAGAGACATTACACTTAATAGTTCAAATATTTTTTTCAAAGAGATGAAACACTTTGACATTCCACGAATTCACGGTACCTTCTCATTTAGAGACAAAAGCTTGAAGCAGTCCCTGGGATTTTCAAGTACGAATTAGTTCTCGTTTCTATCCTGTCCAGAGTCCTCTCTCTAAATAATTAAATTTAAAACCATCCTACTAATACCTTTTACAATCGTTTGGAAATCAATTGATGATAATTCTAGACAGGCTGATATCTTTCAGCATTATCGTACTTTTTTTAGCTTCACGTTGGATCACGCACATAGCTGGGTAGACAGAGGGAAACTGGAAAACAAGGAACCTAGTGTTAAGACACTCCGTTCCCATTAAGGCATTTCCGTAATTCGAATGCTGACAAATTAACTAAGCTACGCACACAGCCTAAAGGCAGAGGGAACCTAGTGTTAAGACACTCCGTTACCATTAAGGCATTTCCGTAATTCCAATGCGGACAAAATAACTAAGCTACGCACACAACCTAAAGGCAGAGGGAACCTAGTGTTAAGACACTCCGTTGCCCATTTTCCGCCGAATTTTGAAGGCATTGCGTATTGAGTGGCAGTACTCAACGCCGCGCTTTGCCTCGACACCAGAACGAAGAAATGGAAATATACATTTTAAATAAATATTTTATTTTCGGGGATCGAACCCACAACCAGTCGCGTTTACAGTCACACTTTGTGCCCCTGCGCCACGACTGGCCTCATTAATACTTATTAATTTCACAATTTTCTATACACTATTCTCACATTACTTGCAGACAGTCAACATAGCTGACGCATATCTGGACCCTCGCTTCGACCCCTCCGTGGACGAGGGTGCGGGCTTCAAACACAATACCATACTGTGTATGGCAATTAAAAACTCTGAAGGAAGAATTATAGGTGTTATTCAAGTGAGTATATAATTAAATGTGAGATTACAGTAAGCCTGGTCGTATGTACTGAAAAATAAATTTGCTTTTCGTGTGAAATTTTGTTTCTGTAAATGTGAGATTTTTTTTTATGTTCATTGGCTTTTTAAAATATTTATAAATTCAGGAGGAAGGTGTTGCAGATATTAATTATTATTTTGCGTATATATATTTTTTTTGCATTTCCGTTGTATTAAATGGTTTTATGGGTTTTGGACATAGTATTGTGTGAACGTTTGAAATATTGCAAAGAAATTTAGGTATATATCTAAATATCTTTTGTTGTCTGTCTGTTAAGTTTTCACGTCTGAACTATTGAACCGAGGGTTAGGGTATTAGCTTTTTTTATAAATAATTAACAAAAGGAATAAAAAGTGCCTAAAATACTTTATAATACTGTAGTAATTATTCGTATTACGTTTGTATATATAGAATAGAATAGAATTTTCTTTATTCAATAAACAGTCAAATCTTCATAAATACTATAGCTATGTTGCAATTAAATAAAAAAATCTTAATGGATACGTGTGTTATTCCGTAAAACAGAATATTAAATAAGTGAAAAGAACCTAATGTCATAAAATAGAATGTAACAGTAAAAACGAATTATATATAATATTAAAAATACTTAACCGATTTAGTTAAAGTTATTTTATTCTAAACGAGTAGGTTGTATTTTTTTTATTTCCAAATGTATCAAAAATCTTATTTAAAATTACGTTACAATACGCTATTTAGTTTATTGAAAAAAAAATCATGTCGTTGATTTAGTAATTCCACGGTTTCGTATAAATTTCATAGATATAAACTTTTCAAAGGCATTAACAAAGCTGCCATTGATAAAATACCAAAGAGAATAAAATATAGGAAAATGGCCGAAGTTGTGTCATAAACGTATCCTCTGGGGCCCTGTGAATTAATAAAAAATTCAAAGGGGACACCAAACAAATGGTCTTAGATTGCGCATTGCGGGGAACGGGTGCGACAACGTATACGCGTGTACGGTTACCCGCAGATTGCTTTACGCAGATTATATTATAGGCTAGTGGCACCCGCGCGGCTTCGCCCGCTTGTGCTACACGATTATATATTTTCTAATCTGAATTGTTTATTATAATTTTAAAGACAATATTCATAGAGGCCAGTCGTGGAGCAGGGGTACAGAGTGTGACTGTAAAACCGACTGGTTGTGGGTTCGATCCCCACTCGAGGAGATGAAATATTTACTTAAATTTATATTTCCATTTCTTCGCTCTGGTGTCGAGGTTAAGCGCGGCGTTGAGTTCTGCCACTCAACACGCAATGTCTCCAAAATTCGGCAGAAAGTGGGGAACGGAGTGTCTTAACGCTAGATTCCCTCTGCCTACCCTGCTGTGTGCGGGATGCAGTGTGAAGCTGATTACAATATTCATACTTTCACCAATTTAATAAAACTTATTTTGTATCAATATTTTCACGTGCAACCCTTATATTGACATAACTTTGTTTTGTTAACTGATTGAAATAAAACATACCACAAACTGCATTTAAGTCAGTTAAGCTGTTTCTGAGATTAGTGTAAACAAATGAACAGACAAACAGGCAAAACCTTTAAAAATTGCTGTGTTGGGTTCTATTACATCAATATGGATCCGCAGTATCATTTCTTATATATCTTCCATGTACAGACACCGATATGTTACAATCTTTTTATAAGTAGAATAGATTTCGTCACTTATATGCATTACGCCGTGTTACATTTACTAAGCTAGGTATTTTGTTAGAAATATGCAAAGTGTATGACGTCAGTGGGATTTTTTGTATATTCTGTTCTAACTTTACTCTGGAGAAATGTTTCTTTATCGTTGTTTTTTTTGTTATCGGTTGAAATAATCATTTCTTCGCTCTAGTAACGAGGCAAAGCGCGGCGTTGAGTTCTACCACTCACCGCCGCACTTATCTGAGGTCTGTCATAGTTCAGTTTTAATTCCTAGCTCAGTTTTAATTCCTAGCTATGGTAAGGAGGAAAACGCGGCGTTGAGTTCCGTCACTCAACACGCCACACCTCCAGAATTCGGCGGAAAGTGGGCAACGGAAGTGTCTTAAGACAAAGAAGTAGTGTGAAGCTAACAAAAAAAAAACTATGTTAAAAGTTTAATAATATAGTCATTTATATTTTAATCTCCAATAGTAAGTAAAGCCAGCTGAATCGATTATACATGAAATTTTATTAGATTGTTTATTTGTATTCAAACAACGTCAACATTTATAAAGTCGTCGTCATCTTGTTATTTAAAATGGCCATCAGAAATATACACAACATATTTACATCTCAAGTAATAAAGATTGAAGAGATCTCATATTACCGTGTATGGAATGCTAGACTACGTTAGTTATGCTTACGTAGGACGATCTAGGTCGTGTTACTCATAAAAAAAAAAAAGTAAATCAGCTTCTCGTTGTATCCCGTACACAGCAGGGTAGGCAAAGGGAACCTAGTGTTAAGACGCTCTGTTCTCCACTTTCTACCGAATTCTGGAGGCATTGCTTATTGAGTGGCGGAACTCGACACCGCGCTTAACCTCGATAGCAAAGCGAAGAAATGGAAATATAAATTTAAATAAATATTTTGTTTTACTCGAGAGAGGAACGAATCCGCAACCGTCGCGTTACAATCAAACCCTCGTGCCCCTGCGTCACGACGGCCTCGATACTTAATTTTTACTAATTAACATCGCTGAACACCCAACGCTGTGAGGAAATTATAGAGTCAAGTTCCAAAAGCTGAGGATTTGGTCGTTAGTATTTTTAATTAGAGCAAAGAACAGTTTTCAGGTAATTTTCGTCGAAAATTGGACTCTCTGGGGAAATTAGAGATTTTTTTTTTTTAATACAAAAAAAACCTAATATTGAGATGAGGACGAGGTTGAATATTATTTGTCGACGTTCTCGTCTAGCTTATTAGATAGATGCTGTTGGGAGCGTATGTATATCGGTGTAAAATTTTAGTAGTACTTACTTACTTGTTTTTATAACCTTGTTCTGGATTTTATTTATTGATTATGGGTCTGTAATGGTTTTATCGGGATATTTTATAGCTTATATTACACATTATAGTTAGATACTGCTTATATATATTTTACATTAGGTACTTTTCTAAAAATGTAATTTTAATCAAATATTTATAGTTTTCTTTTTCAGCTTCACAATATATACCACATATTGTGGGTTAGGCAGTGAGATCCTAAGGATCCTAAGACACTCGACTTTTTACTTTCTGCCGAACTTTGGAGTTATTGCGTGTTAAGTGGCGGACCTTAACGCGGCGCTCTGTCTCGATTCCAGAGCGAAAAATTTAAATCGAAATTAAATTGTTCATTTCCTCGAGTGGGAATCGAAACCACAACCTATCACTTTTACAGTCAAACGTTTGTACCCCTGCGCCACGACAGGCCTCTTTATAATTATAACATTTATAATAGCAATTTTTTTCCTCATTCGTTTACAGTTAGTCAACAAATTCGACGACCTACTGTTCACTAAGAATGATGAAAACTTTGTGGAGGCGTTCGCAATATTTTGCGGTATGGGCATCCACAACACGCATATGTATGAAAAGGCAATCACCGCGATGGCCAAGCAGAGCGTGACGCTTGACGTAAGTCCCCATTATCTACGCCCCCATTGTGGTGCGTGCTCAGCGCTCGAGATTATACCAATATATTATTTATCGTTTGCTTATGAGATTGATTAGAAGCTATTTTATTAGCACGTTTCGTTTAGTTTTGTTTTGTTTTATTTGTAAATGTATTTAGATTTTATTAGTTTTTTTAGCACGGTTCGTATTGCAGGGTAGGTAGGGGTAGAGTATGGGGTCGTAAGTAGTAGTTGTAAGATTCTTTTCAGTTCCCCACTTGTCGACTATATCTGAAGGCATTGTGAATTTAGTGGCGGAACTCAGCGCCGCGCTTTTTTTTAAAGCTGTGCGAATAAATGAAATTTTAACATATTCATTTCATCGAGTGGGAATCACACATAGCCCGTCGCAGTTGCACGTTATATTAATTATACAAAAATTATAGAACGATTTGTTTTATTTTGTTACCTTAATATTTTGTGCCTAATAGCCCCAGTTTTATATTAATATTGTTATCAGTGTTAGTAATGTAAATATTATACTGCTGTGATACACTTCGAAAGACTTCCATTCTCAATCAGCCTTTGATCGAGCTTAGTTTAGTATTAAAGTCATTTACTCTGAAAATAATATATTATTATTAATTTATAAAATTATATTTTTTTTTAATTAAGGGTACATACCCTTAATTACTATAATACTATTATTAAGTATGTTCACTGGTTTTCTATTTTATCCTTATTTTTTTTTATAATATCGTAGAACAACTTAAAATAAACAAAATAAAAAAATAAAATAACTAAAACATAAGCATTAGTTTTTTTTGCGAACGGTATCAGTTTAATTATAAACATGACCTATTATTATTACAGGTGTTGAGTTACCACGCTTCAGCTTCTTTAGATGACGCGCAGAGATTACGGGTGAGTTAACAAGCAAAATAAACTGACTGTGCCAGTGCAAAAATGATATAACCTATATTTTAGTGGTTTTTTTTTGCTATTTATTTTGTGTATATGATTGTACGTTTTTGTAGTATATTAGTATATGTTCTGAAAGAGAAATAAAAATAGACAGTAGTCAAATCTTAAGTTTATTTTAATTTTAACTAAAGTATCTATCTATCTGTTAATATCACTTTTTGCAATTATTTTATGAAATCGTTTACCAAATAATTTTACCTATATTCCATATTTTTATGGAAAAGAAGAAGAAAGACATGACTAATAAGATTTATTCAACAATTAATAAGTAGATCTATTACTATTACTTATTATCTTTATTATAATTACTTATTATCTGTTGAAAAGCAAAAAAATATACAAATAATATATGATGTATATTTTTATAAATGTATTTGTTTGAGACGTCTTGGAGTTGTGCCACTTTTGCGCTGGCTGCCCTAATTGTATGCTATATTGTAGTCTGAAGTTTATCATACCAGCTTTATGATATCATTTAACATATGAGCTACGTTAGTGAGACAGACAGTCTCTCAAATGTATCTCATATTTTAAAGACAAAGAGAATTAGCAATATATCATTTTGCTGGATTAAATTTAATTTAGGAAACTCTTCATAAAATATACATAATAATCTTACTTTGTATAGTGTGACAGCAATTTGGTATATTTCTCTAAATATCGCAAACCAAACGATATAGTACAGTAGTCAGTGTATTCGTATGTTTTTATAATGAATGAAAGACGAACCAGGTAGAGATCGTGATTCTTATAAATTTGACTACTTGACACCTTCACTCTCGTTACACCGTTATTAAGAAATGCAGACTTTATTGTAAACGATACCCTCTACAATAAAGTCGGTTATATGATAACTCTACAATATATACGTAATATGGAACCAAAATGATTAACTTTGTTATATTTCACCGTTTTGAATATATATATTTTTTGTTTTTGAAATAGAATGACAACTTCGATGTATAGTTAGGAAAGCTTCTATATTGTGGAACGCTCTGCGCCATATTGACCTCAAACATAATAAACAATAATTATAAATCTGAACAACGATGTTTTCACAGAATCTCAGGGTGCCCTCGTCAGTCCACTTCAGCCTGCACGAGCTGGCGTTCGACGACATGGACATGACGGACGACGACACGCTGCGCGCGTGTCTGCGCATGTTCCTGGACCTGGACTTCGTGGAGCGCTTCCACATCGACTACAGCGTGCTGTGCCGCTGGCTGCTCAGCGTCAAGAAGAACTACCGCAACGTCACCTACCACAACTGGAGGCACGCCTTCAACGTCGCGCAGATGATGTTCGCTATACTGACGGTAAGGTGAGGCCAGTCGTGGCGCAGTGGCACAAAGTAAAACCGACTGTTTGTGGGTTCGATCCCCACTCGATGAAATATATACTTAAATTTATATTTCCATTTCTTTGCTTTGGTGTCGAGGCAAAAGCGCAGCGTTGAGTTCTGCTACTCAACAAGCAAAGCCTCCAGAATTCGGCAGAAAGTGGGGAACGGAGTGTCCTAACACTAGGTTCCCTCTGCCTATCCTTCTGTGTGCGGGATACAGCGTGAAGCTGATTTATTTTATCTATCTAGATCGATTGTTGAGAATTTATAAATATTTAGCAACCGCTTTTCACTTTACTTTGCCTTAGAGAATGTATTCAGATTGTCGTTTGAATTTACTTTTGTCTTCGTGAATCGATCTTTTCTTTTATTTGTGCATTTGCAAACAGTTTAAGGTCAGTAGTGGTGCGTGCTACTGCGACTGCAAACATGAAGGTTTATGGGTTCGATTCCTATTCGAGAAAATGACATATTTAATGTTTCCATTTCTTCGCTCTGGTTACGAAGCAAAAGTGCGGCATTAAGTCCCGCTACTCAATACGAATGCCTCCAGAATTTGGCGGAAACTGAAGAACGGAGTGCCTTAACATTAGCTTCCTTTTGACTATCCTGCTACGTGCAGGATAGAGTGTGAAGCTAAAAAGCAAATAATTTTAATCTTAATTAAATATCCAAGGTGACAAGTATATTTATAGCAATCGCCATTTTAAAGTCAAAAATTTTACTTTAATTAATTGCCTCGATTTTATATTTTTACTATTTTTTTAATATTTCCTATTTTTGTTTATTAAATATTATTCATAATTTAAAATTATATTAACATTTTAAATATTGAGCTTAATTACGTCCATTATTAAATGTCATATTGGGTCCATTTATAACCTTATAGTATATAGTTATAGTCAATTTAATATTATTTAGTCTTATATTATACATTCCAGGAAACACAATGGTGGAAGATTTTTGGTGAACTGGAATGCTTGGCTTTAATTATTGGCTGTCTGTGTCACGACCTTGATCATCGGGGGACCAATAACTCTTTTCAGATCAAGTAAGTAAAACATTTATCACTTTAATGAAATAGATTAATATTTTTTTTCAGCTTCACGCTGTATCCCGCACACAGCAGGGTAGGAAGATGGACTTAGTGTTATGACACCTCCGTTCCCCAATTTCCGCCGAGTTCTGGAGGCATTGCGTGTTGAGTGGCGGAAATCAACGCCGGAGTTTGCCTCGACACCAGAGCGAAGAAATGAAAATATAAATGTGAATAAATACTTCATTTCTTCGAGTGGGGATCGAACCCACAACCAGTCGGTTTTACAGTCACACTTTGTGCCACTGCGCCACGACTATATAACATAATTACTATTATTACTATAGAATATTTTAAAATATTGTTTTTAATCTCAATAAAGTTTTTAAATATATTTTAATATGTATTTTCACTTTTTTTTTTCAGAGCGTCTTCTCCATTGGCTCAATTATATTCCACTTCTACAATGGAACACCATCACTTCGATCAATGCCTCATGATTCTTAACTCGCCTGGAAATCAAATCTTGGCCAATCTGTCATCAGAGGACTATGAAAAGGTCGTCAAAGTGTTAGAGGACGCCATTTTGTCCACCGATTTAGCTATATATTTTAGGTAAGATTTTTTAATTATTTAATAAAATTCAAAATAATTAATTAACTGATATAAAATATATTGTATTATTGTGTGTGAATGTACACTAGTTATTTCAAATTTTAGTTTAATTTTTGAAATGATAATAACATGTTGAAATTATTCTTTTTATAAGACGGACGGAGAGAGGCCAGTCGTAGCGAAGGGAAATAAACGTGTAACTGTAAATGTGACAAGTTGTGAGTTCGATTCTCACTTGAGAAAATGTGATATTTAATATTTTCATTTCCTTAACATGTAATGCCTCCAGAATTCAGCGGAAACTGGGAAGTGGAGGGTCTTACCACTAGGTCCTCAGGCTCCTTCTGCCTTATAGGCTATGTGTAGTATACAGAGTGAAACTAGATATTTTTTTTATTATCTATGAAATTTAAAGCAAATTAGAAAACATTTCAACGGAATGCATAAGCGTGGTTTTAAATACTTATTTAGAAAACGTATAAAAATTTGAACGTAGCGAGACTCGAACCCGCACCTGCTGGAAACCGACCAGGCGCTCTGACCACTAAGCCATCGTTCTCGTGGTTTCAAATTTTGTGGCTTATAGCATAGTTTTTTTTCAACACAGTTCACACCCTTGTACTCTGCGCCACGACTGGCCTCAACATAACGGAGTTTAGAAGTTTATGTATTTTATTTTAAAAATTCATATTACCTATTAAACAGTAACTGTTATTTCCTTCACAGCAAACGCAACGCTTTCATCACACTAGTGGACACGGAGCGCGTCACCCCCGCGTGGGGAACCTGCGACCACCGACGAGGCCTCCTGCGCGCCATGCTCATGACGGCGTGTGATCTGGCAGCTATCACCAAGCCGTGGCCGGTGGAGCGCCGCGTGGCCGCGCTCGTGGCGGGGGAGTTCTTCAGACAAGGGGACTTAGAGCGACAGAATCTTAATTTAACGCCTATTGTAAGTCGTGTTCAACAATTTATAAAGAAGTAATCAAATACTTATTTATATACACGATATTTATTTGAAGTACAACCTGAAATCTCAAATCGACTGGTTGTGGGTTCGATCCCCTATTTATATTTTTATTTCTTCGCTCTGGTGTCGAGGCAAAGCGCGGCGTTGAGTTCAACCACTTAACACGCAATGCCTCTAGAACTCGACGGAAAGTGGGGAACGGAGTGTCTTTAGCTGATTTGATTTATTTTATTTTATATTTATTTGGACGACACATAATAGTTTAGCAATAAAAAAAAAACAATTTTAATTGTGCACAAAATATATACCAAAAAACATAAAAAATGCACATCATTTTAAAAATTTTAAAATGCAACATCATCATTCACTATGGTGACACACTGACTATTTTAATCCTTGTCTAACTTATTCAACATATAATTTAAATTTTATTATTACAAAAACAAAACGAATAAAAAGAAAAGATATATGAATAAAAAGAAGCAAATAACTTTGTATATAAAAAGCAAAAAGTGAAACAAACAAGAGCTTACGTTTTGGACAATTGCGATTAATAATTAGAAAAGCATATTTCATTATTTTAATTTATTATTGTAATATTACGTACATGTAATGATTAGTTATTATAAAATCTGTTTCCTTTCAAAATAACATATATGGTTAGATTTACTTAAAATTGAATGGTTCATGTTTAAAAAATATGTATGTATCATAGCAGAGACAAAAAATATATCAAAAATAAAAAAAAACTCGGATCAAAACACTTACATACCTTTCTTTTTATTAATAATAAATATTTAAAATAGATAAATTTACCAAACTTACTAAATGTTGAATTATTGTTATTTTCAGGATATTATGAATAGAGATAAAGAAGATCAGCTCCCTGCGATGCAAGTTAAATTCATCGATTCTATATGCCTTCCCATATACGAGGTAATTTTTGTTTCCTTCATGAAATAAACATTTTTAACCTCATCTTGTATATTAAATTTTAAGTATATAAGTTGCAAAAAAATATATAAATTCCAGATGAACATAATTTTAATACTTTTTTAGTTAAACCACATTATTAAATTTGTCGATGATTATGGACTTTCGATTTGTATCCCTTTTCCCCATATTATTATTTTTAATATTTAATTTTCTAACATTTTAAATTCTAAGGCAAAAAATGTGTGTTTACGTAATAATTTTTAAATCGTTAATAATATTATAAACAATCTTTCACAGGCGTTCGCAGCGTTATCGCCGGCGCTACAATCAATGCTGGATCGAGTGAAAAGCAACCGCAACCACTGGATCGATCTCTCCAACAGCGACAAATACACCGATTATTCCCTAGAAAAGGAGATCACCGATAGAAATGATAAATCCAGCACCAGCTCCCACGTGGACGACACGGAGAATACCTACGAGGGGGACAGTAGCGGCGCTGTCAGTCTGTCCTCTGACAACTCCAAGTTTGATAACCTCGAGAACCCTGTTGTCGGTTTGGTGAACAACAACGCCCTGACACTACCGCGAGACCCTAAAATATGTCAGCTAAACGATTAGAAACGTCCAGAACCTCATTTAGACCAATAGTTAGATAAGTCACGCTTGTATATTGTGATTATTATTTTCTGTTACTATTTGACGCCATGTTGATACCTGTCTTCCACTGCTATAAAATAAATCCTCCTTTTCAGTTAAATACTTTACGTAAATTTTGTTTTCATATATAGGTCGGTATACAGTGTTTTTTAATGTAGTTCTCGGTGGCTTTTATGTTTCGGTTATTTTAATACCTCATTGTTCTGTTGTGTCGCTATTGGTCAGAAATGTGTGACAATTTTGAATTTGGAACGTTATTGATGTGGTGAGATTGGTATCACTGATCGTGTTTAGTTAATAACATTAATACCAATTCTATTATTCCAAATTGAAAAAAATAATAAAAATCTTACAGTTTTAAAAAAGATTAAATAAAAAAATGAATTTATTTTATTTCGACCAATAGATAGATAAGCTGTCATTTTGTATTTTAATAATCTGTTTGATTTTATATGACGTATATGTATCTGCGTGTGTGATATTTTATGTTTAGATGATAGTCGAATTTGAATTTTTACGCGCGACCTTACATATAAACCGTCTAAGGCGAAGAGTGAGGTGGTACGAAGAATTAGTGTGTAATATCCGACTCGCTTACCTCAGTCGTCTATTCCTACTGTGACATGAAAATATTCGTGTGCTAGTTTTGGTATCATTTTGCGATACTTGTATGTTTTTTAGACTACGACACTTCGTATGACCGCATTAGAATCATCAGGGCCTAACTGTCGTGGCATTGTCGTGTCGTGATAAATGACTAAAGATACCAAAAATTCTTATATAGCATAGGTATTGTACTAAATTATTGTTTAAAATATCCAGAAAATGCAAGCTTTTAGTATTGTGATTATTAATTAATTGCACCAGGATTTTATTTTTAATTTTTTTTAGATAAATAAGATATCGACGTGTATTGGTATGTGGACAATAATCGTATGATTTTCGATTCGCACTTTGTAAATAATTATTAACAAAATTAACATTTTTTTTTCTTTTTATCATTTTTGGTAAGTACTTATTTTTTTGAATAAAATAATTACAGTTTTTACGTGTTTACGTGTGCTCTAGGAACCGCCGCCTCGCGATCACTGCAGTTAAACCATTCCAAATATATTTGTATTGTCAATATGCTGAGTTTCAATTAAAATTGCATAAACGTCAATTACATTATATATTGATAGCATTTTTGGTTTAGCATCAGACAATCTCGTTTTTTTTTGTTTTCGGACGTTCTATTTCACGTTGGGCTTTAATTATTGAATACCACCGCTGTGAATAAAATATTGCTCTTGAATTAAATTTCTTGTCATATAATATAAATTTATTTTCATATATGACATTTTCTAAAAATAATTCTAAAGAAATTATATATTTTTTTAATGACAAACTTCCTTCGAATGTAGGATTTTGACAAGAAGGTGTGCTACATCTTTATAATCTGTTCTTTACTTTACATTCGAATCTAGTTGTTGGTCACTTAAAAATAACATTGTCTTAGAAATGTCATATTTCAAAATATCACACAATTTTGTGATGGTCATTGGTTATTCGGAAATTGATACAACTTTGCCATAAATCTTTCTCTTACTTATTTAACTAAATAAGGCGAGTTTTAGATCTATGATATTAATATACTCTCTTGTCTGGTCTTTATATGACTGTTTGTCCCAATATTTTAAAATAAAATTTTGCCAATTTCCTACGGTACAATTATGACCAATTAATATCACTTATTAAAAATAAAAATATAATAATTATAATTGGAATAACTCTCTATATAACATTAACTATTTTCATAAAAATCTCAAATTAATCTTGGTAATGAAATATGTACAACGTAAATTTTAAGATTGCTGTAAGTATTATTAGAAATAAATAGAGAAATAATAATTGTAATTCACTATGACGAGTCGTATGGTGTGTGAATAAATATGGAGGTTGTTTTGTTCCAAACAAAAATGTTATTTATTTATGAATAAACAAATTTTGAAATAAATGATTACTTTTATTTATACTATTAGATAACAAGAATTGTTCAGTTGTTACATATCAATCATGTCAGGAAAAAAATATTACATAAAAAGAAATCAGCTCCTCGCTGTATCCCGCACACAACAGGGTAGGCAGAGGGTACGTAGTTTTAATATACTCCGTTCTCCACTTTCTGCCGAATTCTGGAGGCATTGCGTGTTGAATGGCAGAGCGAAGAAAATGGAAATATAAATTCAAGTAAATATTTAATTTCCTCGCGTGGGGATCGAACCCACAACCAGTCGGTTTTACAGTCACGCTTCGTGCCGCAACGCCGCGACTGGGCTCACATATTATATATTATTTTTTTATAAAAAACGCTCCAATGCTTTTATGGTATAAACGAATATCATAAGAGAAAACTTATTTACATAATGCCTTGGCCAAAATACATATTTTAAAAAAAAAGAGCGGGAGGTCCTACTGTTATGTTTTCCCGCGTTTTTATTCTGAACTACGATGTATTAAGTCAGTCGCTTGTAGTCTTTTAAGGCATTATAAATTAGAATATTATTTTGTATAGCTAGAATCAGTGATTTAATGTGATTAAAGAAGAGTTTCGCTTCTTGGAAAAGCCAATTTAAAGGTAAGGATATATTAGTCGTCCCAAAATTTAGTAAAAGGGCAATTACTTTATAGTTTTACTATTGTTGCAAAAAAAATATTATTTTGAATGTTTATTTGACTAGCGACCCACGCGTGGATTCTTCGCTTAAATTTATTATTATATTATATCTAAATAAATACAAAATCCTTGTCTTCCTTTGTTTTCACCTAAATCCGTTTAGTAGTTTTTGGGTGAAAGTGAAACAAACAACCATTTTCACGAACATTCACAACTATATTAGTACATTTATGTATATTTTAATATTTATAAATATATCCAATATTTACAATTAATTCATTTATACAACTCTCTTACCAATGAGGTTGAGTCGGTAATATTTTATAGAAATTAAAATTTTAGCTACTACTTGTTATGAAAATTTTTTTGCTATTGCTTTTTATCATTGTGACTCAATTTCTTTAGATTTTTATTTTTGATTCATCAAAAGATAAATTTTTAAGTGTAGAAACTTCTAAACGACTTTTACATTTTAATTATGTAAAACAGTTAGATCACTATGGAATCTACGAACTACGAACGTGTTTTCTTGACCTCTCATAGCGATTATCTGTTATGAAGACACCTCTTACTTACTGGCCAAAAATACAAAAAATCCGCAGTTAGAAAGTATAGGAACTGGTATTACCAGTATACATGTGGCACGCAGCAACTGATATTTTTATCTCAACCTTATTTTGTAATTGGCCAGCTGGCACGAGTGAAGTGACATTTATTTTGAAGTTTTGTTATTATTTAGTTTTGATCGCTGAAAATCTATTTATATCGTCGTTTAGAGTAAGTTTTTTTTTTATATAATCAATATGCCTTTATTAGATATTACTAATCCCGCGGTGATAATTTTTCTTATTGAAAATTATGAAAAAGAAAATCGTTTGCGGCTTAACTGGATTCATAAACATTGGGAGAAAATACAACAGGCGGCTACTCTTACTCGGGAGCCTACGAATTACTATGAAACCGACGTTTTCGCGCATAATATGGTAGGCGGTTTAGCTACAATAACCAGAGACCATGTGGTCGCTGGTCATAATAGACGAAAAACTCCTCTACGTGACGGTACTTTCATACCGGGAGTTGAGCATCTCAAACACGGCCATTCAATTGCTGAAGTAGGACTTGGCAATCCTGAAGAAGACAAACGACTTACCAGATCTGATACTGAAACATCGATTGACCCTAAAATGCGTCCAGTGGAGTCTGAAATGACGAAGATTATATACAAATCAAAACCAGAATTTGGTAGAGTACAATATTTGACAAAGCGTGCTAAAGTTTTGCCGGAGAAGAAGTACTATTTTGCTGAATGTAACAGCTATGATTATGGATGGAGACTAAATGATAGCGAGTTACGCCAGAAACCGCAGTATGGGAGGTGCTGGCATCTAACCAAAGCTCTGCGGAGTAGGGTAGGCCCACAACCTGACCCGCGCCACTATAAATCGTCTGATCTTCCAGGCAAATCTAACTGCGACGGTATTTAAACAGATGGCGCTGTTCCTTGAAATGTATTATTTTAATTCATTTTATTTTAATACAATTTACTATTTATTATATAAATAAATTATAGAGTATAAATTAAATTAATGTTATATTTTTATCTTAAAAGTTATTTTTTACTGTTAAATTCAAATATAAAACAATTCTATAAAATAGTCCAGATATCGTACCATTAAAAAAATGGCTAGAAGATCCTACTTAAAAGTAAATCAGTAGTTATGCATATATTTTTTGCTTAAATAACAATATACAGCTTACACAAATAAAATATATCCAAATGGTAGAATAACAGCTCAAGTATAATAAAATTGTTTAAAAAATGGTGTTAATATATTGCAGTATTTAAATATATAAATATAATTATATAATTATTTATTTATACTAAAAAAATAATTTATTCAATAAATATAAAATATAAATAAAAATAAAGAAAACAGTAATATCTCAACTCCAATAACTAAATTATAATTTATAATTAAACCGATACCTATGTTTAAAAGAGTAGAAACGAAACAACACTAAAGTAATTTAGAGTTGTTTCCATCAATAACAGTGCGCATGTCACTACCCGACGTTTCTATCTCTCTTTATTATTTCAAGGAGGGAGAGAGAACTAAAATAACCTAAAAAGCTACGCATGCGTAAATATTTTAGGGGTGAAAAGTCCGTGGCGTGTTTCATGGGGAAGTACGGCCACAGTCACTTTAGGCACCCGAGGGTGCCAATTTACGTATAATATTTATTTAAATTTTATGATTTTTAATACCTCGTATTCCTATACTTAGGTACAAATTATGAAATCCCTGTGGATGGATAACTATAGCTTTAATTAGTATAGTGCGAATAGTTTTAGAGGATATTTTGTAATTGTGATATGTGACATATTATTCTTCACAAAATTATATTACAAGTAAGTTCTTATTTATAAAATACAATATACTACTATTTCTTGAAGAAAATAATATTTTATTATCTGTATATATATTTTAAATTATTAATATATTTTGCAGAATTAAATCAACCTATTATTAAATATTATACTACCAACAAATCTCTCGGTTTCTAACTTGGCATTTTATTGTCTTCCTTTCTTCAGCCAGCATCTTTATTAATGTAGTAATTACATTATTATTTATTACGCATTTAGTTGTTTACGTAACTTTAGACTCTACGTCACATACATGACAATGTCAGTGACGTAGAGTCAAAAGTCAAAATTTTATTTTATTGGAAACTGTGTTTTTGGTAAATTTATTTAACTATCGTATACATTTTTAGTGATATAGTCTGTGATCCGATTAAAAAAAATATATATGTGTAATTTTCTATACATATTATATGATGGATTTTCTGCTCACAAAACTATAGGTCCACGTTATATGCAGACTATTCTCCAAATAATTCTGAAAATTTACAATAATGCCTCGATAAGACCTTAACCCTAACGTGATCTCTTTTCTATTAATATAATTGGTATATTTATGTTTGTAATAATAATATAATGCTTTATTTGTAGCTGGCGTATAGACTTGTGAACCACACTTTTAATATATAATAAATTCTATTTAAATGCCGTTTTTGGTAGTGACAAACTTATAATATTAAAGTGGTTGATATTTTACTTGTTCTTATTAAAAAAAAACCAGCTTCACGCTGTAACACGCACACAGCAGGGTAGGCAGAGGGAACCTAATGTTAACACACAGCTCCCCACTTTCTGCCGAATTCTGGAGGCATTGCGTGTTGAGTGGCAGAATTCAACGCCGCGCTTTGCCTCTACACCAGAGCGAAGAAATGGAAATATAAATTTAAATAAATATTTAATCTCCTCGAGTGGGGTCGAACCCATAACCAGTCTGTTTTATAATCACACTTTGTGCCACTGCGCCACCACTGGTCTCAAAGAAAAAGCTTTTCAAATACATGTATTATGTTATAGTAGAGAGTAATCTCTACAAAAAACGATAAAAACTTTAAAAGGCAAATGGGCCGAAATAAATTTCAGAATGATATATTAAAAAAAATATGAGTTTTACATTAAGTTTACATTTAACACAGGAAGTAGAGTTCAGCTTACACAATATTGAATGCGCGATCATAATGTCACCAAGTGTTTATACCAATAATTTATTATAACATCCATTTAAATTATATAAGCAAATTGAGTTTTATAGATTTAGAATAGTTTTATTTTATCTCTACAATACACAATTACTTAAAATAATATTGAATAACTTTATCACAAATATTTTTTTTTAGCTTCACGCTGCATCCAACATATAACAGGGTAGGTAGAGAGAACACAGTGTTAAGACACTCCGGTCCACACGTTCTCCCGAATTTTCGAGGTATTGCGTGTTGCTTCACTGTGTATCCCGCACACAGCAGGGCAGGCAGCGGGAACCTATTGTTAAGATAATCCGGTCACCACTCTCCGCCGAACACATGAGCAATTGCGCGTAGAGTGGCGAAACTTAACGCTACACTTTGCCCCGACGCCAGAACAGTGTAATAAATAAAATAAATATTTTATTTACTCGAGTAGAAATCGAACCCCTAACCTGTCGTGTTTACAGTCACGCCACGACTATAATTAATGTATGCATTAAAATTTTACTGAACAAAGACATGATTATACAGAAGACTCACATGAATATAAAATAAATGTGTCATTTTATATGAAACTAAAAATAATGTATGCAACATTTCAATAGGTAGTTGCTCTACAAAATCATTTAAATAGAAATTACAAAACTAATGTTATTTAAAACGTTTCCGTACAACCTACGTTTATTTATATACATCATATATTTATTTTTTATTTTGACTCATTTTAAATGAAATATTCGACGTTGATTAGGCCGTCGTGGCGCAAGGGTACAAGGAGTGAGTGAGACTGTAACGAGACGTTTGTGAGTTCGAACCCCATTCTATAGAATTCATTATTGTTTATTAAATTATTCGCGTATTCGCTCTGACACCAAGGCAAAAGTTCGGCGTTGAGTTCCGCCACTCATGCCACACTCAATGTTTCTAAAAAACCGGCAGAAAGTAGGGAACGGGGTGTCTTCACACTAGAATCCCTCTTCTTTCCCTGCTGTGTGCGGGATACAGCGTGAAGCTGATTTTTATTCAACGGTAATAAATTTTAATATATGCTCGTATTCATGAAGTAAATACTTGTTATCACTGTGTCAAGCAACTGAGCGAACAACGGTCTAGTTTTACGAACATTTGACACCTAGTTCGAGTGTTCAATATATTAATATAATTATTTTGTTTTGTTTGAAGGTGTGCTGTTGTGAATAAATCCTGGGAGAGATGTCAAAATGTAAGTATTTTTACTTTTACATTCATATATTGTAATGTTTCGATCTAGATTACTTTAATTCTTTATTCAAAAAACATTTCTTATTCAAATTATTATATTAAAAAGTTAACAACGTTAAAAAGAAGTGTATTATTACTTAGATCTCAAATAACTTAACTCTTCGACTATCAGATCTTAAATATGCTTATATTTTAAATATATAACTCAATTATCAATTTACAATTAATATTTGCAGTTAAATAAATTCTATAGATGACGCCGCCAGTTGTTGTATTATAATAGATATACTTATTAACGCGCTTTGCCTCGAAACCAGAGCGAAGAAAATAAAAAAGTAATCATTTCATCGAAATCGAACCCACGACCTTTCGCTTTTACAGTCATACGCTTGTGCCCCTGCACAACGACTGGCTTCAACTCAAACTTATATGCTTAAGCTTGTATAATTTCTTTGCTTCATATATAAAATAATACCAAATAACCGCAATGCGGGTTATCAAAACTTGGACGCAGCAACTGCTTCCGTTTTGCGTAAGCATTTCGCATCTTTACGCGTTGCTATTAAAATACGACACCATCCGCCTCATATTCTATATTACAACAAAATAATTATAAATTTAATTAAAAATGGAATATGTTTATGTTTATTAATATTACAAAATTATATTTATCCTTGATTAAGCTAAATTTAGCTATGGCTACATTGTTATCTAATTTAAAATAAAGAATTGGAAGAATTGATTGGAATTTTTTTTCATGTCAAAGATACGTCATTAATATACAGAGTGGAAGTGTCAGCGCTCCTTTTACGGGAACAGCATATAGGGTAAAATATTTTAAACATATTCCTATAGAAATTAATCAAAATACCTCAACAGTTTGGACGTAGGATTTTTTTTCATTTCACGATGTTTATCCATACCTGCCTACTTCGTGTGACACAGTTACGCATAGATACCAATAACGTAAACACATACTACTACAAAAATACTACTAAAGATTAAACAACTTTGAACTTTGTCGCCAATACCTACGACTCGATTTTGGAATGAAGCGTATGTCGATCTTGACTAATGTATGTATGTTATATTTTTCAACGATAATTTAATTATTTATTTTGGTTGAAAAAATCACTTTTTCATTTTTGGGAAAAAAATATATTAGGCTTTTATAGAGTAGTTAAAACTGTGGTTTCATTTAAAGTGGTGCTGACAATAACACTCTGTATAAGGATTCATGTATTTCGATAATGTTTTTTTTAAACTTCACACTGTATCATTTACATAGCACTGGGGCAGATTGAACTTGGACACCTATTCTTAAGCTCTGTTTTCATTAAGATATTTCCGTTCTGCACTTTCCGCCGAATTCTGGAGGTATTGCGTGTTGAGTGAGGGAACTCAACGCCGCGTTTTCTTCCTAAGCATGACTAGGAATTAAAACCACCATGACAGACCTCAGATAACATATTCGATATATGTCAATATCCAGATTATACAGGGTGGAAGAGGCAGCGCTCCATTTACGGAAACAGCATATAGGGTAAAATATTTCAAACCTATACCTAAAGAAATTAATCAAGATGCCTCAACAGTTTGGACGTAGGATTTTTTTTTCATTTCACGATTTTTATCCATACCTGTATTTCGTGTGACGCGATGACGTATAGATCCCAATAACATAAACACTTACTACTACAAAAATACTACTAAAGGTACAACTTTGAACTTTATCGCCAATACATACGACTCGATTTCGAAATGAGGCGTGTGCGGCGGTGTTCCTTTGATAGGTTTATGTGTGCGTGCGCCATCCTTACAAATGGCGTTTTGTTTTAAAATGACAATTTTATTATTTATTTTGTGTGAAATAAAACTTTTTCATTTTTGGAAATTTATTTTTTCCTGAATTATATTAGGCTTTTATAGAGTAGTTAAAACTGTGGTTTCATTTAATGTGGTGCTGACACTTCCACCCTGTATATCGATATTTCAATAATTAAATTTTATGTTGTGTAAAAAAATATAGCACTATCTTCATTACCTTCATTACAGGTATCAAAGTCCAAGTTTTAAGTGCTTTACAAAGTCGTTAGCAACATTTTTATTTTTATTAACAACTTGATGATTGATTAATGTCTTGGCATTAACTACTGAGGGACATTAAATAACAACTTTAGAAATCGATAATTCAGAATTGTTTCAGTCACTGCCACCCACTACACGGTAGAACTAGAAATCGATTTTAGAAGTTCCGGTTAATTGCTGCGAGTCACGTGACGTTAAATATTTGTATATAAAAAATATGAAAGCTCGAATACTTAGTAGGACTTCGCACGCATGTTCTATTCAAAATGTATTCGATACATTTTTTTCTTTATGGCCTTAGTTTATTTTTATTGAGGATAGTTATGGTGCAGGGGTGACTCTGAGTTGCGCCATTCAACATGCAATGCATCCAGAATTCAGTGGAAAATGGTCAACGGTATTGTCCTAATGAAAATGGAGTGTCTTAATACTAGATTCCCACTAGGTGCCTACCATGCTATATACAGAATGAAGTTAAAAATAAACTGAGTATGTATTGTTAATTACAAAGGTCTTTTGATTTATTGCTATTACTTTTGTGGGATTTTCTACTTTCAAAAATATTGAGGCCGCAGGGGTAAGCTGTAAACGCGACAGGATCGACATACCCATTAGAGAAAATTTAATATTTAATATTTTTATTTTTTTCGCTCTGATCTCGAGGCAAAGCGCTGTGCCAGACGTCGGCAGAAAATGGGAAATGCAGTGACTTAACATTAGGTTCCCTCTGCTTACCCTGCAGCGTAACGCTAAAACAAGTAATGTTTATGTAAGCTATATTATTGTTTGTTTGGAAATAAAAATTATTTTTATAATATGATATCCGTTTTTTATACAGCTAAAACAGTAAAGGTTACCGTGTGTTACTTAACATATTCGGCTTCATTAGTAATACGTATTGATCGAGGGTCCATACTGTAAACACGTGGCGAATGGATAGAGAAATAATGATGGGGGAAACAGTTGATCGAACGTATCGTTTAATTAGCAGGTGTTTTTATTTCTTAATACTTTAATAAAGTTTTATGTTATTTCAAAATGGAAGTTTGTTTTTCGAAGATATTTTTTCAGCGTGAAGTTGTACCTCATATATAGCGAGGTAGACAGGGGGATGTTAAGGCTCTCCGTTCCCCACTTCCCGGTGAATTTTCAAGCATTGCGTGTGGAGTGGCCGAACTCAACGCTGTGCTTTGTCTCGTCACCAGGGCGAAGAAATGAAAATATTTCATATCGTCGACTGGGAATCGAACCCACAATCTGTCACGTTTAGTCATACGCTTGTACCTCTGCGCCACGACTAGCCTCATTCTCTGCAAGGTTACTCTGCTGATTGACTTTATTTTCTAGTCTAGAAATGGTAGTTGTCAGTATAGAACTCTCCGAACTGAACTGAAGTGTCTTAAGATGTTGATCGAGGCTTTTCGCTATTAAACCGTTAACTGAAACCACTATCGCTCGGACAATAATAGTCGCATTCAATTCAATTTTATTATTACATAATATATTTTATAGGAGGCCAGTTGTAGCGCAGCGGCACAAAGTGTGCCTGTAAAACCGACTGGTTGTGGGTTCGGTCCCCACTCGAGGAGATGAAATATTTACTTAAATTTATATTTCCATTTTCTTCGCTCTGGTGTCGAGGCAAAGCGAGGCGTTGAGTTCTGCCACTTAACACGCAATGCGTCCAGAATTTGGCAGAAAGTGGGGAACGGAGAGTCTTACACTAGGTTCCCTCTGCCTACCATGTTGTGTGCGGGATACAGCGTGAAGCTGATTTGATTTGATTTTGAATTATAGGAAAATAAAGTACCTATACTTAATAGGATCTTAAGGAAACATAAGGAAAACGTTTTTTTTAATTATATTTTATTTGACTGAGCAAATAGAAAAACACACATTAAAAAAAGAATTGAAAAGAACTTTATTTACATAAGTAAACTACAGTTAATAGTTAAGGAGAAAAGTGCCCAACAAAATTAGCAAAAAACATCCAAATAAAAACTGATGTATCCAGGTAATACATCAAAAACGTGTTTGATAACGGTAACAACGGTAGCTCTACTACGACAATAAAGTATATATGTATAAGTATAAATTATCCGTCCATTAAGAAATAGGCAGAATTTTATATTAAAAAGATAACTATAAGATTTACAAATATATATATTGATATATCATATAATAATTACATTTTGCAAAACAAAAAAAATAGAACTGTACATATTATTTTTAATATTTTTAGGAAAGAAAAATACTTACCAGGAGGCGCGGGTTCGAGTCCCGCTACGTTCAAATTTTTATACGTTTTCTAGATAAGTATTCTACATATTAGTAACATGTTGAGGATGATAAATATAAATAATATATGCAAAGCCTTTATCTGAGACCAGTAAGAAATATTAAATATAAATTTAATAAAATCTGAGGCCGTCGTGGCGCAGGGGCTCAAGCGTGACGGTGACGCGACGGTTGTTTGTTCGATTCCCACTCGGAGGAATGATATATTATTTATAAATCTTTCAATATCTCCGCTCTGGTACCTAAGCAAAAGCGCGGTGTTGGGTTCTGCCACTCTACAGGCAATGAAAGAAATCTCAAAAATTCGGCAGAAAGTGGGGAACGGAGTCTTTTAACTGTAGGTTCCCTCTACCTACCACGCTGCGGAATACAGCGTGAAACTGAAAAAAAAACTTCAATTAACCGTGTTTTCAATCAAACGACAACGGATATAAAACGTGATGCGAAATGATTGGTACATTGCACTCTAATGCAATTTATACGAGACGCCGTCGGTCAGAGCGACCAGTGCACCAGGTTTGTGGGTCACACCAACCGGATCCACATTCGAGATGCGGAATTAGAATGCATGGAAGCGACGTGTCATTGTCAAGATCATGTTGCGGGCAATGACTTACGGTACCAATTTGATCGGTGCCTGTTAATATTAGGTAACAATGTAGCATATCTTGTTTTAACGGTATAGGTTATAAAATTGTTTCTGGAAGCAATTCATTTTATTGATATTTTTGGTTATTTTTTTATAATCTATGACAATTTTTTTAGAGTTGTCTTATTTTTTTATGCAGAGCGAGTGTAAAATATATTTAGTAAGGAGAGGAGAGAGAGAGAGAGAGAGACAGAGAGGAGGGAGAGAGATTCATCGTTATATTTCACCAAAAGAAGGTTAAATGTTCATTTTCATTGCTCAAAGAAAACTTCAGCAATACCGTCCTTTTATGTATTAATTAATCTTAAGTATTATTTTATTACATTTTAAATAAATATAGCAATATCAGTTATTTATGTGAGCCAGAGCTGAGGCCAGTCGTGGCGCAGGGGCACGAGTATGCGATTGTGAAGTTTGAGAACAAAAAAATATTTCAATATTTTCAATTCCTCGTCACGAGGCAAAACGCGGCGTTGAATTTCGCCACTAAACACGCAATGTCTTCAGAACTCTGTAGAAAATGGGGAAGGTAGTGCTTTAATGATAATGAAGTATCTTAACACCAGGTTCCCAGGGATCCTCTGCCTACTCTGGTGAGGCTAAAAAAAAATATTTACTTAAATAAGTTATTTTTATTCAAAGTTCAACAACAATTGTCGTAATACGTCATAAATTACTGTTGTATTTACACAGTACTGCATAAGTACAGTTAGCTGCGACTTACAAATTTGGCGGTCGCGTTATCTGTCATCGGACGGATGTGGGTTCAATTAGGAGACGTTAAGAGCTAACTGAAATATTTAATTTACGTAAATACTATTGAGATTTGTTATTTGGCCGTTATAATATATAAATGAAATGTAAGTTTTTAATTATTTTTCTTGCTATTTTCTAGAATTTTAACATATTTTACTATATGTAAAATAAAACTGCCGCACTCATTACTTTACACCAATATAATTATTAATTACCACTTTTAGCTATCACAATCAAAGATCACAATGTTACCGCTTCGTTGGCAAAACAACCCATCCTTCCTCAAGTGACATCAAAAACATTATATTTCCGCGGGCGCCCATCCACAGATAAAACACGCTTGAGACCACAGTGCCACGCGGTGTTGCCAACACGGCCATGCTGCATGGTGCCCGCCCCGGGCACCCCACGAGTCGGGATAAATCACTGTAACAATAAACAGCAGTTAGTCGTGCGCCTAAATTATACTGTATCATAAAACAGTCCCATAATGGAATTTTGCTCATTTTATCATTCTTTACACTGAAATAGCTCGACAACATGACCCAAATTAAAAGGAATATGCCGCACTTAGGAAACCCTAAAGGGACTATACCACACTTAGGAAACCCTAAAGGGACTATGCCACACTTAGAAAACCCTAAAGGGACTATGCCACACTTAGGAAACCCTAAAGGGACTATGCCACACTTAGGAACCCAGACTCATAGCTCAACACAACTTGACCTTAAAGAGCATTTTACTCACTTAAGCGTACCAAGTTGTTAAAGTCGTCTCCCTCTTAAAGAGTATTTTTCTCACTTAAGAGTACCAAGATCAACTTTGTGTCACCCACATGTCAATATTCAAATGATATTATAAAATTATTGAGCAATATTCCAGATTATACTCTTAGTGTATATTTTATCGCGGCTCGCTTAAATTTCAAAATTAAGAATTGCAATTTGTCAAACTAAAAGTAGCAATACATAAATGACATTCTTACACTTTTTTTTTTTTTTTTTTAACGGGAAATATCAATTTATTTAATAATCATCGGCAAATATTATCGATTCTGTTCCTCTTTTGCAGTTTCATATAAAAATATATATATTAATACAAGATCTTCTTTGCCAACACGGTTATAATCATGAAAATTAGAGATTTTCTTGATCTAGGTCCCAATTACCAATATTAATCCAAGGTTTCATATTTTCCGCCACAGCCGTGCCATTATATTTCCTAGAACTTCTTTCACTTCCTCTCAGATCCACTACCGCATACCTGTCATGACCCAAAACTTTCTTAACTTGGAATGGACCTCTAAAAGATGGTAATAATTTTCTACTTTGTCCGTCGTTACTCTGGCTTTGTATTTTTACCAAAACCAAGTCTCCTTCGGTATACTGTTTAGCTTTTACGCGGCAGTTATCAAATTTTCTTTTCTGATATTCAGCACTGGTCTTTATATTACTATCAACTTTTTCACGTAATTGGGTTACATCTAGCGGTACCTCATCGTGAGAGTCTGGAGCTAAACTATCATTATCCATGCGTAATCTATAACCGAACATGACTTCACAAGGAACAGCTCCAGTAGTTTTATGTATTGTACTATTTAAACCTTGTTGTAAAGCCTTAATGCATTGGTCCCACTTGTCGTCGTTAGTACCAGCGCCCATAGCTTTCAGAGATTCTAAAATAGTCTTATTAAACCTTTCAACCTGTCCATTAGCACGAGGAACACCCGTTGCCACTATGTGTAATCTTATGTTTCTATTCGCGCAATATTGAGTAAATTTAGATGAAGTAAAACACGAAGCTGCATCAGTGATTATTCGTCTAGCGTTACCGAATGTTTTAGATATGTTTTCTAATTCTTTAATTACCCCTACTGTACAGGTCTTACGAACGGCGGATATAAAAACGAATTTTGTAAATGCGTCTACAACAACCAGTATATACTTGTTTTTATTTTTAGTAGTCACGAAAGGACCAAGATGGTCTAAATGTAACGTGTGAAACGGTTGCGCATATTTGGGTAATGGATAAAGCTCTCCCTCTTTTGGTCCACCTTTATTTTTATGATATATACAATTCAAACAGTTTTTAATATATTTTTTTACTATTTTCCGCATGCGTGGAAACCAATATAAAGAATGAATACGCTCAACCGTTTTATCTAACGAGAAGTGACCTACGTCATCATGGTTACCTCTTATTATCTGCCAAATACAGCTTTTTGGAACAACCCAACGACGGCCATAATTAGTTCTGCGATACACTTTTCCACCTAATAATTCGTAATTGTTAAAAATTTCCTTATTTATTTCGGCCTGTCCTGATTCTAGAATTTCACTGATTTTAACTAATTTTGGATCTTGGACCTGAACTGCAAGTAACCAATCACTTTCCGTTATTGACATGATAATTTCGGTTTCTGATTTTTGTCCAGAAGGTACAGGGTTACGACTAAGAGCATCAACGTGTTGCATTCGACTACCATCCCTATGTAATATATCAAATGAAAACTCCTGGGTCGACAATACCCACCTTGCTATTCGAGGAATAATATCTTTCTTGTTTGTAGCGTATCTGACAGCACTACAATCCGTAATAATTTTGAAATGACTACCTAATAAGTATAAACGAAATTTTTGTAGTGAACAAACTATTGCCAACAGTTCCAGTTCGAAAGAGTGATATTTCTTTTCGTTGTCAGTAGTCTGTCTACTATAATAATGTACGACCTTTTCACCTTCGTCTCCAACTTGTGTTAAAATTCCAGCTAACCCTTCTCTACTAGCATCCGTGTACAAAATAGTTTCCTTATTTGGGTCAAAAATAGCTAAAACACTTTCGGTTGTTAGTTTTTCTCTTAAATCGTAAAAAGCTTTAGTTTGTACTTCACCCCATTCCCAGACAGAATTTTTCTTTAATAGTTTTGTAAGAGGAGTTGACAAAATAGCACAATTTCTTATAAATTTCCGAAAATAGCTAATAAGACCCAAAAATTGCCGAAGTTGATGTACTGTTTTTGGTATAGGGAAATTCTTTACTGCTTCCAATTTGGTTTCATTTGGCATAACGCACCCCGATTTAATTTTATATCCTAAGAATTCAATCTCATGTTTAAAGAAATTGCACTTTTTCAAATTTAATGTTAAACCATTTTGCTTAAATATTTTTAAAATGTTTTCGAGTAATTTTATATTTTCCTCTACAGTTTGTGAAACTAAATATACGTCATCTAGATATACAATTACATTTCCAAACCTTAAATTACCTAATGTTTTATTCATCATCTGTTGAAAACAAGACGGTGCATTTGCCAGACCAAATGGGAGTCGTAAGAATTCATAATGTCCATCCTCGGTTATAAACGCAGTTTTATCGACTGAATCTTTATGCACCCCAATCTGGTAGTATCCGCTTTTTAAATCTAAGCTAGTGAACACTTTGTAACCTTGTAGCCTATCCACCAAATCCTCAATTCGGGGCATAGGATATTTGTCTTTAATTGTTATCTTATTCAATGCTCTATAGTCTATACAAAGCCGTATCTCCCCATTTTTTTTACTAACTAAAAGAACTGGACTTGCATACGGTGAATTACTGTCACGTATAATATTATTTTCAAGTAATTCACTAACCATTTCTCTAATAATTTGCCTATCTGAATGGGAGGTTCTATAAGGTCTATACTGAATTGGCTGTGAGCTAGATAATTTTATTTCCATCTCATGATTAGTAACTTTACCTAGCTCTTTTATGTTATTGGCTATACAAGTATTATAGTGATTAAGTAGAGTAATTAATTCAGTGAGATGTGAATTTGCATTTATTTCAGATGTAACAACATGATTACAAATCTCCTTTAAATCACTCGCATATTGAAATTGCAAAAGATCACCTACTCTAGAATATACTAAATCAGAACGCTCTGTTATGTTTCTTCCAATTAACAAATCACAACCAACCAAGTCATCAATTACATAAAAATCAACATCATGTAACGCAATTGAATCAAAAGAAATATCAACTAAAACTTTTTTGGTTACTTTTTTATAATTTTGTTTAGAAAAACCTTGTAATATTACAGGAGAAGGTAATTCAGTAAATTTCAATGAAAGTTTATTTACTAATGACTCGGCAATAAGTGAGCAACTACTTCCAGTATCTATGAAAGCCTCGTGACAGGTGTCAAAAATAAGAACCTTTTTAATGAACTTTTGTTTTGAATCTGAAGAAATGAATTTTGTTTCGTGCTGCTCCGGTTTAACAGCAGATTTAACTAAATTCTTTTTTTGATAACATACAGATTCTATGTGCCCCCTTTTTCCACAAAAATCACACTTATTTGCCTCACAATGCATTTTTTTGTGATTACCCCCACAAATGTAACACTTGATAATTTTTCGATTTTGGGTTTGATTGTAATTATTATTATTATTATTACTATCCGAACTAACACATGAAGAGCTAGGATGATTTGACACATTTGAATGTACTTGTAAACTTCTATCAACTGATATTAATTTTTGATTACTAATAGTTTTAATTTGCCCGTCACGTGAATTATTTATTTGCTTAATATTTTTTTTATAAAATCGTCCATGTAAATAGCTAGCTAACTCATCACATGTTTTGAAATTACCAGATTCTAAGGTAGAATAATCACTGATGTTACTAATAAAACGCATGGACATTGGATAGTAGTTTATTAGAGAATGAATATGACTTTGACAGATGGTAAGGAAGTACACATATAGCTAAATGTCGCCACTAGTAATATTTTAATCATTTAGTTACAATTAATAACAATACCACCACTTAACTAAATAATCTAAAATATGTTTATTAAACAATATCAAACAAAACAATGTTATGAGTATATTACTTGTGTAATGCCACCACACCCATCTTATTCATAAAATAATAATGTTTAATTTTAGACAGACTTTTAGTCAATAAATCAGCTGGCATTTCAGAACTCTTTAAATATTCTAATTTAACAAATTTATTACATACTGCTTCCCGTATAAAATGAAATTTTATATCAATATGTTTGCTACGTCTATGATATACAGAATTTTCAGTAAGTTTTAAAGCACTTTGGCTGTCATTATACATCAAAATAGGCATATTATCTGGTCTGTTAGTTAATTCACATAATAAATTCTTTAAGAAAATTGCCTCTTTACTAGCTTCACATACAGCCATGTATTCAGCTTCGGTGCTTGACAAAGCCACCGTCTGTTGCTTTCTACTTTCATGAGATACTAGACAACCTGAATATACAAAACAATATCCTGTATAAGATCTTCTATCTAAATTATCAGATGCCCAATCAGCATCAGCGAAACCAATTAAATCTAATTTATTTTTAACATATTTTAAGCCAAATGACTTTGTACAACTTAAATATTTTAAAACTCTTTTAGCATGTTTCCAATGTGTTTCTGTATTACAGTTATTAAATTGACTTAAATAACTAATACAATATGAGATGTCAGGTCTAGTCAAAACTGACAGATACATTAAGCTCCCTATTAGTTGTTGATAAGGAAAATTTGAATTTAATTTCTTTTCTTTTTTCAATTTCAAATTAATTTCCATAGGAGTTTCTACATTTTTACATTTTTCCAGGCAAAATTTATACAATAATTTATCAATAAACTTCTCTTGATCAATAGAAATACAATCTTTCTGTATCTTAATAGTCATACCTAGACACTGTCTTAACTGACCTAGATCTTTTAACTTAAATCTTTTGCTTAATTGACCCTTCAAATATTCTACTTCTTTATTACAGTTATAAAATATGAAGAAATCATCAACAAACAAAGCCACTAATGTTTTAACATTTTCAGATAATTTTACAAACAAACAATGTTCATACAATGACTTTTGATACCCCAACTTTTGTAAATAATCATCAACCTGCTTATACCAGGCCCTAGCTGACTGCTTTAACCCATATATGGCCCTTTTTAATTTTAAAACTTTATTCTGAACCATATCACATTTAAAATTCTGAGGTAACTGCATATAAACAGTCTCATCTAAGTGGCCATTTAAAAAAGCTGTAATTACATCTAAATGGCATATATTAAGGTCTAATTTAACACTCAAAGCAAATAACAATTTTAAAGTGGAAAATTTAAGCACTGGTGAAAAAGTTTCCTTATAATCTATGCCTTCACGTTGTGTGAAACCTTTTGCCACTAATCTTGCTCTACATCGCACTGTGTTATTAACATTTAATTTCCTTTTATACACCCACTTGCACTGCACCACCTTAGCATCACTTGGTTTGCTCACTAATTCCCAAGCTTCGTTTTCTTCAAAGGATTTTAGCTCTTCCTCCATGGCACTGCACCACTGCTCTCGTTCAGGTCCACTCATAACCTCCTCATATGTGAAATTGTTCTCATCCAAGCCTTCATCAATTTTACATATATTACCATATCCATACCTGTCTGGTTTTCTTTTTTCTCTCTTCCCAATGTCAGCAAACTCTTGTTCTAAGCTTTCAGCTTCATCACACAGAGACTTGCTATCACAGAATTCTTCCGAGCTAGACGAGCTAGTAGTCGCATATGGTATATATGTATCATCCCGTTCAGAGATTAAGCTATCTTTTTCTGGACTCAAAGTGGTATCATTTTCCACTTCTTTATCTTCAATAATAGGTTCAATGTCTTTATTATCTTTTACCACTGCTTGTACTATATCTGAGTTTGTTTCCTCCATAATGAAAACATCTCTACTAGTAGTAATACTCTTTGACCTTGGATTATATAATCTATAGCCCTTGGTATTTTCTGCGTAACCAATCATGATATATACTTCAGATTTTTTATCCCATTTGGTTCTCTTTGCTTTAGGAACATGGACCATTGCACGACTTCCAAATATCCGAACGTGGCTGAGATCTGGTTTTTTATTACTCCATAACTCATATGGTGTTTTTTGTAGACCCGAAGCTAGCGTTCTATTCCGTAAATAGACAGCAGTATTGACTGCTTCTGCCCAAAATCTTTTATCAAGATTCGCTTCAAACAAAAGACATCGAGCTCTCTCCACAACTGTTCTATTTAGTCGTTCACAAAGACCATTTTGTTCTGGTGTATACGGGTTTGTTGTTTGATGAACTATTCCATTTGTCTTTAAATAGTCATCAAATTCCACAGAACAGAACTCCCTACCATTATCTGTTCTTAAAACTTTCAGTTTATTTCCTGTTTGTGTTTCAACAAGAACTTTAAACTCCTTGAAATACTTTAAAGCTTGATTTTTGGCCTTGAGGAAGTAGACAAAAGCCATTCTACTGAAGTCATCAACAAAAAGCAAAAAATATCTTGCTTGGCCCAAAGAGACCTGTTCCATCGGCCCACAAAGGTCCGCATGAACAATTTCAAGCACATTTTCACACCTCTTGCCTTTGTGTGAAAAAGGTAATCTTGCCTGCTTACCTTCACAGCATGTGATGCAGTTAGATTTATCAATTTCTGCTTTATCAATGTACGAAATTCCTTCTACAGCGCCATTCCTCATAGCATTCAGGTCCTTGCTATTAATGTGTCCCAGTCTACGGTGCCATATCTCACTTGTCATTGTTGTAGCTGAGCATGCCGCCAAACTTCCTGACTTTATATTCAACCTGTATACTCCATTCAACAAATTTGCTTTTCCAATCAGTACATTCTGTCTATTGCGTATATAGCAAACTTCTTTTTCAAAATTAACTTTGTTTCCATTTCGAATAAGTTGACTTACCGATAACAAATTGGTTGACAGGTTAGGAACACACAACACATCCTTGACTGTAATGTCGAATTCTGAATTATCAACTATGGTTCTAATCATTGTATTTCCTGAGCATATAACTGGTACTATTTCCTTGTTTGCAACTACTATCTCCTTTACTTTGTGGCCGAGTGTGACATTTTCTAAACAATTCTTATCTGTAATCATATGCGAGCTTGCCCCGGAATCTATATACCAATCAGTTTTTTGAAAAGTACTGTGCATAAATATCGCACTAAAAGCATTTATTTCACTTTTATTTTTATTATTCGGGCATTTATTCATATAATGACCGAGTTGTTTACATTTGTAACAGCGTAACGCTTTGACAGATTTCGAAGACGCCATTTTCTTTTTTTGTGTATCTGCTATGTTGGCTTTCTTGCTACAGTGTTGCCAACCTTTCGACAAAAAAGCGTTTTTTGTTACGTTGGTATCAACTTCCGAACTCATGTCTAATAATTTTGACTTGATAATGTCCGTACTGATAATCATGCCAGAATGTTCTATAGCCATTATCATGGGAGCAAACCTTTCTGTTAGCCCCGCCAATAGCATCGAACCAATCCACTCTTCAGTGATCTGGAAACCGGTACCTTTTAATTTCTGGGCAGTATCCACCATTTGTGTAACGTATGTCCCCATTGATTCGCAATCTTCCAATCGAATAGAAATTAGCTGACGAAGTAAGCTGATGCGACGCGTAAAACCAGAGTCGTCATAAAGACACTTCAAACGTTTCCACACACCTTGAACTGTTTGCTCGTTTTTGATGTGAACATAAATAGATGAATCAATTGTCATGATGAGTTTCGCTTTTGTCTTTTTTTCATCAACGGAAAAGGCATCAGTAGATTCCTGTTTATGGATATCCACACCATCTAACATTAGAAAATTTTCCGCTGCAAACGCCCATTCATCATAATTTTCTCGTCCTTTTAGTTTAGGCACATTCACTATGTAACTTCCAGCCATCTTGCAAAAAATTTACTACGCCACGAGGTAGCCGACAGTCAATCTGGATATAGGTCCACAAAGGAGCGATTTCCACCGCGATTTTATATTTTAATATCAAACGGTACACTGATAGTCCACGAAAAGTAAATATTTACGAAATAAAAACTGCAATTTTATCGCGAATTATGGTCTGGGCCCATAACCTAATAAAACGCATGGACATTGGATAGTAGTTTATTAGAGAATGAATATGACTTTGACAGATGGTAAGGAAGTACACATATAGCTAAATGTCGCCACTAGTAATATTTTAATCATTTAGTTACAATTAATAACAATAGTTACCTACTATAATAGACACAATGTCTTGCTCTGAAAAGTTTAAACACAAACGATCAATTTTACATTTTTGTTCAAAATAAAATTCGTACAGCGATTGATTGTCTACAGGCTTTCTCTCAACGATGTCTTTTAAAAGTTCGAACATGTTCCTCTGTATTTGAAAAGTTGCTAGTAATTTAGGTTTCCAATCCTTCCATAGGGGCCACTGGACATCTGTACGTAATAATGAATCGTACCAAACTTTAGCCGGGCCTTTTAGCTTATTTAGGGCTTGAAAACGCGTTGTCTCATCTGACCATGCAAAGGTTTGCGCGTAAGATTTTATAATGTTTAACCATGCATTTATGTTGTCTTCTAACGGGTCAAAGTCCGGTATTATATTGTTTAGAGTACTCACAGCCTCGGTATCTTTACGAGATACCTTATTGCGTTTCCTTGGTGGTGATGGTGTTCTAGCACTCGAAGAACTTGAAGTAGAACGAGCTCGACTGCGTTTAGACCGTTTTCTTCCCATGGCGTAAGTTGCAACACACTTCTGATGTAAAATAAAACTGCCGCACTCATTACTTTACACCAATATAATTATTAATTACCACTTTTAGCTATCACAATCAAAGATCACAATGTTACCGCTTCGTTGGCAAAACAACCCATCCTTCCTCAAGTGACATCAAAAACATTATATTTCCGCGGGCGCCCATCCACAGATAAAACACGCTTGAGACCACAGTGCCACGCGGTGTTGCCAACATATATTATAATTATTAAATCATTAAAATCAAATAAATAAAAATAAATCAGCTTCACGCTGTATCCCGCACACAGCAGGGTAGGCAGAGGGAACCTAGTGTTAAGACACTCCGTCCCCCACTAGAAAGTAGAAAAAAATCAGTTATACTTAAAGTGTGATTGAACCAACAATTACAACATATTACAATATACAGAGATATTTCTTTATTTATTCGTCCTATATTTGACATTTCAAATTAATTAATTAAACCAAGTTTCATAATAGCAACAACAATAGTTTTTGCTCATTAAAATATTTGGCTTGTACATAGAAGATTTCGTCTGTAATCAATTAAAATGCCGACGTGTTTTAGAATGTTAGTTCTTGAAATAAAGGTAGATGCCATCTTACTTTTTTGCAAACCTAAATCTCTGTTTGGAATTTCTTTGTCTCTTGGTCGATAGCTTTTAGAAAATAAAACACGATATTATTTATTCGACTTTAGAATTATTTCGTAGAATCGCCGTGTTGCTAAGTCTGTGTCGCAGGAGGTATAAAATATATTAAAATTTCGCTTTGTCTAAGAAAGTAGGATTATAAATGATAAAAATTGTCTTTATATAATATATATTTTTTTTATATTTTTAACGTTGTATAATATTATAAATATTAAGATTTACTTATTAAAATTTTTATTTTAATTTTGATTTGTGGCATTAGTTTTATAGTATTTCATATTATTTTTATTTAGTTATAATAAGTAGTTAATATAAAGTTATATAATGGTTTACAGTATTAGAAAATATATATAGGTACCGTATAAAATTAATCATTTTATAATCATAATACATTAATATAAGTCATGCAGACGTAATTTTTTAAAATTACCACTGTATCGAAGTTTTTTTTTTTAAATAAATAAATCAAAATAAATCAGCTTCACGCTGTATCCCGCACACAGCAAGGTAGGCAGAGGGAACCTAGTGTTAAGTCACTCCGTTCCTCACTTGCTGCCGAATTCTGGAGGCATTGCGTGTCGAGTGGCAGAACTCAACGCCGCGCTTTGCGTTGAGCACCGAAGCGAAGAAATGGAAATATAAATTTAAATAAATATTTCATCTCCTCGAATGGGATCGAACTCACAACCAGTCGGTTTTACAGTCACACTTTGTGCCCCTGCGTCACCACCGGCCTCATTTTTTTTTAAATACTTGTATCTTAATTCTCTACAAGAAAACCTTTAAATGTCTATGGGAGACGTTTAAAAAATACGTCGCCGAAACGTTCGTACGCTTTTATTTTTCCGGCTCTTCGTAATTTTCTAATTCTCTGAACCGACAAACCGAAAACACAAGATGGCCGGTTCGTTGACCCCGCAATCGGTCCGGTCCTGGTTCACAACAGATATGATTCGATAGATAACTGTAAATATATTTTTTATCGATTTTAAATATTCGATTCGTGTGTTCAAATTTTTTTTTTCGCCTATAAATAGTCGTTGTTTTTATATAAGTGAAACGTCACTAGCGTAGAAAATCACAAATATTAAATAATTTTATCGTTCAATCGGAACGAATTGATACCGTTAGCCTTGTACATTGTCATAGAGCTGCGAAGGAAATGTGGGTAGGCTGATGCTAAAACTTTAATTGGATATTGCGTTTATTATGAGAAATACTGTCTTAATTTAGCAACGGTGTCCAAAACGGTATATTTTTTTATTATAGGTATATATATATATATATATATATAATGAGTGAAGACGACTCCGATGTCTGAAATTACCCAAATCTCGTATGTTAATTAAGTACTCATTGCCCATATATTATTTCTGTTTCGGCATTCATAAACATGGGTGTATCTGGAGATATTTTCTGGGGAGGAGGACCTTGACTTTAACAGTGATAATATTTTTTAGTTGGTAAAATTTCTGGGGTGGGCACCAGTCAATTCTTAGATGGGCACGGATCAGCCAGCCCTCTCTTCCTACGCCAATGCACATAATATCCGTTCTATTGTCAGCGCTTTGTAAATTATGTATAGAGCGATTTAGTATCAAACAAAGAACAATGGTCAGTATGTTTTTTGTTCAATTATACGAAAACTGGGTCAAAAACATCGCATAACTGCTCGTGACACAACACGCCGCAAGTTTATAGCTTCCATCCGCTTTGCAAAGACTAAGGCTCTGTTCTAATAGGATCTAATAGGTTCTTGTTAATTTACTTAATCAGGTTGCTGGTGAAAGCTGATGACTGAAGATGTCTGACAAATCATTTAAAATTTTTTCTAAAAACATTGATCGAGGTCGTCGTGGCACATGGGGACTGTAGAGTGACGGCCGTGGGGTTGATTACCACTCTGGGGAATTCATTTTTATTTTTTTGCTCTGGTACCAAGCCACAAGAAGGCGTTGAGTTCGAAAGCTCTAAAATTCGGTGTGTCTTGAACGGAGTGCCTAACACTAGATTCATTCTTCTTGCCCTGCTATATACAGCGTGAAGCTAAAAAAAAATATGATGAAACAGATATTAGTAATAAAAACTTATTAAACTGTTTTATTATTTGTATGAAAATGTTACGGTAAATTTGTCTATTGCGTAATTTTAGACTATGGCTATCTATATATACTACCTATTTGTCCCCCGGTTTGCCCGTCAGGCTTTAATTTCATATTAATTTAATTAAAAAATAACGAAATACGTTGTGAATAAAAACTTAACAAAGCCAAGTCGTTTAATAATATTTGTAGTCATAAATGCTTGAACTCAAAGTACTCCTAAAGAATTGTGACGATTTGGTTCTTTGAAATATCACTTAAAAATCCCATACATAAATGTTGATTACCATATTAATTTTAATCACCTAAGCATATTAAGACGAGAATATTTTTTGGGGCTTGCTATCAAAAGGCTTACTAATATATAAATCTGTATTAGAACGTAGTACATACGTAGGTGTCGTAGTTTCCACTACGCAATGGCCGCCATTTAAAATTTTGCTAACAAATCATAAAACACATTAATACAATTATATATTATAAACATTCTTTAATTAAGTTGTAAAGTTTTATATTACATTGCAATTCAGCTAAAAAGTATTTAATATTAACCTTTTTATAAATATATTCTAATTAGTCAGAGATTCATTTGACATGAATAATATATGATATTTGATATGACAAAATGCTTAGTTTCGCTTATTTTCATATTGTTTTGATTTCTTTATTAGATTAGTCAGTTTAACATCTGCATTATAATATTTTGATTTAATTTATATTTAATTGTTATTTCATTCTTTAATTAAACTCTTCTTTGAGAAATAGGTAAATAATTGTTTTATAGTATAAGCATAAAGCTCATACTATAAAAAAATGGTTTTGACTTGTATAAGTTAGATAAACCCAATGAGTTTATAACGAACCAAATGTAATACGAAATTAGCTATAAAATGTAAGACCAGACGTGGTGCAGGAGCAAAGTGTGACAGTAACAGCGACTGGTTGTAGGTTCGATCCCCACTCGAGGAAATGAAATTTTATTATATTTCCATTTCTTCGCTCTGGTGTCAAGGCAATTGAGTTCGGCCATTCAACACGCAATGCCTCCAGAATTCCGCGGAAAGTGGGGAACGGAGTGTCTTAACACTAGGTTTCCACTGCCTACCCAGCTGTGTGTGGGATACTGCGTGAAGCTGATTTATTTTTATCTATAAAATGTAACCTCTGTCGCATTACTCTTTGCCTCCTAGTAGATATGCCTGATTCTATCTATTTGAACACCGTTATTCGACACAGTAACCGCGAAGGGGAGATTAATGTAACCATCTGCGCCTACGTCGTACTAAGGGCTAGTTACCTAGGTATATCTAGTATACTGATTTTTTGAAGAATAATTAATAAGTATTAAAATATTATGATTTTTTTGTCTTTACGCTGCACACAGTACGGTAGGCAGAGGAAAATTAGTGTGAAAACACTCTGTTCTCTATTTTCCGCCAATTTCTGGAAGCATTGCGTGATGAGTAGCGAAACTAAGCTAGCTTACGAAGAAATGAAAATATTAAATATTTAATTCCCTCGAGTGGCAATCGAACCCACAACCCATAAGTTGTGGGTTCACATGCATGTGCCCCCGCGCCACGTCTGGCCTCAAAATATCTAATTATATTATGCTTAATAAAATTATAGTTTGCAATAAAATTTGTAAATGTACTAAAGGTGTAGCTTATACTACAATATGATGATTGTTGATTAAAAATTTCATGAAAATGAGGCTCGTTACTCGGACCTTCTTCCTTTGATAACTTTCGGTTTTCCTTTGATCTAAACCGACCTCAGCGTTTCTAGCAGGTAGAGTCGAATTTATCATATAAAATATATATTTTTTAATCACCCAACACTATTTAGGTCGTGATTGAGAATATTTTTGTATAAATATTATTTTTAAGATACATATACATACATATATAGGTAGTTTTAAATTACTATGCATAATTATGAAGTATAGTTATAGTCAAAAGTGGGCCAAATTAGCCTGAGCTGTTCGCTCGACAAAGCTTTAAGCACGACCGGTTGATAGGACGTCGACCCCACAACCTACTGTAATGTACATAATATCAATAATGAAGAATTATATATTGTTACATTATAAAACATAAGAACTTGTGACGCCGTTGTGGCGCAGGGGCACTAGGGTGTGACTGTATCGCGTAAAGTCGTAGGTTCGATCTCCACTCGAGGGATTCGTTCCCTTTTTTATTTATTAATATTTTCATTTTTTTCGATACCCAGCGTTGAGCTCCGCCATTTAACACGCAATGTCTCGAAAAATTGAAAGTATGGCTCGGTAGAAAGTGAGAAACAGAGTTTCTTAACTCTAGGTTCCCTCTATCTACCCTGCTGTGCACGGAATACAACGTGAAGCTGAATTAGATTATTTTTATTTTTTTTAGATTTATAAAACATAAGGACGTGTGAGCTTTGTTAAAAGAATACTTGATTATTAATTATGATAATTATTATATATATTTATTTAATTGTCACTCAACACACGATATATTGAATTCGGGCGGAAAGTGGAGAACAGTTTTTTAAAATTAGGATTTCTCTCTCTATCTTACAGGATAGGGGTAAAACGCGAAGTTGAAAAAAAAATGTTTCCTCCTCCTCCAGTACATGACGTACGATGGATGAACCTTGTATGTAATAACAATAAACATTTGTACAAGGCCTTGCAATTTATTATTTTTTTAATGAAAGTGAAAAAAATTATGAGACACATAAGAATTAATTCAGCTTTACGCTGTTTCTTGTACATAGCAGGGTAGTCAGAGAGAACCGAGTGTTAAAACACTCCGTTCTCTATTTAGGTCAAATCTGGAAGCATTGCGTGTGGAGTGGCGGAAATCAACTCTGCGCTTTATCTCGACACCAAAGCCAAAAAATTAAAACATACAATTAAATAAATACTTCATTTCCTCGTTTGTGGATCATCGAACCCACAACCAGTCGCGTTTACAGTCACACATATGTGCTCCTGCGCCACGATGGCCTCTGTTGAGACTCATCTAATTATTTAATTCACATTTCGTAATATAATACGTTATAATGCATTTTTAAAAATACGATAAGAAATTCATTTGGTGTTTGAAAAATAAATAAACTAGATATATTTCCTTTATTAAAGTCAACACTTCGCGGTGTAAACAAATATAAGAGTCACTTTATTGATAACGTTATTGAAATCTGACTTGATGTACTTATGTATATCTATTACATAACAATATGTTATTGAAACAATAATTTTGTCGACGTCCAAATAAAATCAGAAAATTTTCTATGTTATTTCACAAATATTCTACACGGTTTAACGCCACCGTAGCGTACAATTTACACTGTACTCTTGATTATTATAGGCTCGATATCCAGTCCTAGATATGTTTATATTTGATACTAGCGGCTCGCCCACGGCTTCGCCCGCTTAAAATACATGATTATTGATTTAATAAGAAGAATTGATTGACAACTATAATGACTTCTGATATGATTTTTTTACGACATTATCGTCAAAGATTTTTTTGATTGTTTTAAATAAAAAAATACGACCATTGTTGATATTTGATATTTATAAAATATACATAAAGCTAATTATTTATTACACGTATATATTTTAGTAACTTTATGTTCTTTTTACCTATATAATATACTCTGGTAAATGTGCTGATGTCAGTGAATAATTTAATTTACTCATTCAGAAACAGCCTTAAATGTTAAATTATTGATTTGAAGGATTCATAATATTCTTTGTAAAATAACTGTAATAATTGCATATATTATATGAATATTATAAGAACGAACCAACCAAAAAAATCTTTGTATTTACTTGATATTTCTTTCAAGATCGTTTTTTATCTCTGTGTTGAATTAATTAAGACTTCTTTTAAATGACGATAACTTTTTTTTTAATGAACCGATTTTCATGAACTAAACTTTAGTAATTAAGTTGAGTTAAAACAAAGCAATTGGTGAAATTTTTTAGTAAATCGGTTCAGTACTTTCAGAGAAAAATGTGGACAAAAATTTGTCGACAGACAGACAGACAGACAAGAAATTAAAAAAATATATTTTTGCTTTCCATTATTCTTTTTAAGTGTCCCTCTATCCATTTCAGTCAAAATTACTAAATGTACAGACAAAATTTTTTTACTGTCTTATTATATATATATAGAGACTAGCGACCCTCATGTGGCTTCGCCCGCTTTAGCTATAAAATTATTTATTTACTAATCTGAATTTCTTTCACGCTTTAATGACATTATAATGAAGCCAATCTATATCAATACGTTGAAAATTAATTATTAAATTCAATAAAACATTTTTTTGCCAAATTTCTCGAAAAAATATTTTTTAGTAACTAACTTTTTATATTTTTATAGATGTTAATACAAATATTAAATTTGACAAAAAAAATGTCAAACTGCCAGTACAAAACTGATAGACATAGATCAGGAGGGAACCTTATGTTAAGACACTCCGTTCTCACTAAGAACCCATAACCTGTTGCGTTTACCATCGCACGCGTGTGCACCTGCGCCACGTCTAGCCTGTAAATCTAACAAAATTGCATCATGTCCTATTGATTTGCTTAATTTTCAAAATGTAATGTTTGTTTTTTGCTTTTACACTCTTGTAATCGTATTAGAAAAATTCTTGATCGTTCCTTCATAAGGTACGTACAACAACATATTTTAACATCATAGAGTAAAATATGCTGAAAACGCTTTAAATTAAAGCATTTTTTTGTTGTTTTTTATTTTTTAATTATTTGGTGGCCTTGGCTGATAGCTGTAATCTTTCTTTTATTTAAAGTATTTAGTAGTAGTTAGCAGTTTCGATTCTTACTGTTAATTTATTTCTTCATATTAATTCTAGCAGCTTTTTGGCGGAGGGACACTAGCGTGTGACTGTAAACGCTACAGGTCGTGGATTCGATTCCCACTCGAGGAAATGAAATATTAAATATTCTCATTTCTTCGCTCTGGTAACGAGGCACACGTGTCTGTTTATCAACCGTGTGATCTCTGTATCATGAATGTAAATGTATTTAAAGTACTTGAACATTGAGTATATTTCTGCATATGGAAATGGATTATAAGTAAAGGTTACATTTTTTTTTTGTAATTTTGTATTTTATATATCTGATGTATAAAGCGGTATTTATGATAACAGTTGTTATATTTTTCAAGTTACTATAAGTTACTTTAATATCATCAAAATGTTTTTTTTACATATAAAAGAATACTATTAAAAAATATTGTTTTTATTAATATTTATATATTATTAACAGCAATAATAAATATTCATAAGTATATATCAATAATACCCGTATATGTATATTAAGAATAAAGCTGGTCTTGATAATTTCGGAAGAAAATGCAATGAATCTTTTCATTTTCCTTATCGTACATTAAAAGTAAATATTTAATTTATAAATTATTGAGGCCAGTCGTGGCGCAGGAGCACAAAGTGTGACTGTAAACGCCACTGATTGTGAGTTTCATCCTCGCTCGAGGAAATGAAATATTTATTTAAATTTATATTTCCCTTTCTTGGTGCCAAGGCAAGCTCTGGTGTCAAGGCAAGGCACGGCGTTCAATACCGCCACTTATTACACAATGGCTACAGAATTTGGCGGAAGTGGCGGAGTGCTAAGCGGAGTGTCTTAACACTAGGCTCCCTCTGCTTATCCTGCTACATGCGGAAAACAGCGTGAAGCTGATAAAAAAAACCTAAATACACACACAGCTTTATTTGCTCATCGTGTTAAATCAAGTCGGCTTATTTGTTAACGCTTGATAAACACCAACAACACGAACCATTGTAAATCCGGCAATTATAGTTCAGTCTTTAGAACTAAGAATGTATGATATGGATATTATTTACAATTCCCGTTAAGTTATCTATAAGGTGAATGAACTAATTATATATATTTTTTTAAATCGCCATAATGTGCGACGCTTAGATTAATATATATTTGATATTTTAAGTTTCCGATCGATACAGATAGTGATATAGAAATTATACTAATTTAAGATATCAGTTTTGTCATATTTATAAACTTTTTAATTATTTTTAAAATAGATAAATATGAGGCCAATCGTGGCACAGCGGCACGAAGTGTGACTGTAAAACCGACTGGTTGTTGGTTCGATCCCCACTCGAGGAGATGAAATATTTACTTAAATTTATATTTCCATTTCTTCGCTCTGGTGTCGAGGCTAAGCGCGGCGTTGAGTTCTGCCATTCAACACGCAATGCCTCCAGAATTTGGCAGAAAGTGCGGAACTGAGTATCTTAACACTAGGTTCTCTCTGCCTACCCTGCTGTGTGCGGGATACAGCGTGAAGGTGATTTAATTTTTTTAATAAATATTTTTTGAACTTGACAAATAAAGAATATTGTGAAATTTTATTGTTGCAATTTTTTTAAGTCTATAAAAATTTTATCTTAATCCTATAATCTATACTTATAATAAAATCGTAAACTGATCCGTGTTGTTATGTAAAAGAAATATAAGAAAAAAAATATTGGAGGCATTTAACAATGTAAAAATTTTTTTGTATTTATTACTGTTTGTCGGTTTGTCTGTTTGTCTGTGCGCTTGTGCATGCTAAAAAACGGCTTTGCCTATTTAATTAAATGTACTTTTCACTATTGTACTTTGGTAGACTACCCCTAACATTTAGTGTTTGTTTTATTTCAATTGGTAAATAGATAAAAAAATTACATCAATATAAAGTATTTCGTTCGACTAAAATGCTGTAAAATAGCTGTTTTATTGCATCGGCTGATACTTTAGTGGTTATTGTATAGATATTATTGTCTTTAATTATCTACTAATAATTTTATCAGTAAAAATATAACTTAAAATAACTGAAACCATAATAAAATGAAACTACACTTCTTTGTCTCAAATCGAAGGCGACACTTCCAAAACTCCACAATCCAAGGCGCCATCGTAACACGACGCGCTCCTAGAAACGGCGACGTATTTCGCATTCACCGCCTGCACCGGCCTGCAGTGCGCAAGTTCAAGGCTGGTCGGGCTCCCTCCAATTGCATGCGCGCGCGCATTAATTCAGCTCACAAACCACTACCATTGTCTATCACTCGCGGGCCCGGGGTCAACGACCCTATGAAGGATTAACGACACTATTGTGGGGAGTTGTGTGGACTCCTCTTTTTACTTTTTTTTACGTTTACCCCGAACCACCTGCGGCTGTGCGTTGGGCAAATTCTAAAATGAAACGCGCTATTTTGAAATATACTGCGTTTACTATTTAGTGTTGCAGTTTGATGTCTGTGTTTTTTTTTCACGCTATATTCCGCAAACAGAAGGGTGGGCAGAGAGAAGCTAGTGTTAAGACACTCCCTGACTCATAATTCCCCGAATTCTGTAGGCATTACGTGTTGAGTAGCGGAAGTCAACGCCGCGCTTTACCCCGACACCATAGCGTAGTAATTCAAAATATTAAATACTTCATTTCTCCTAGTGGGAATCGAACCCATAACCTGTCGCGATTACAGTCACACGCTTATACCCCTGCGTCACGACTGGTCTCATAAAATCTAAATAGTTTTATTATTATTTGTTAACTTTATTATACAGGAAGCTTTTAAATGCGGTTGTCATGTATTTTTTTCACATATCACGATCGGCTTAATACAGTGTCAAGAAATTGTTTTAATTTTGCGTAAAAATACTAAAATTAAATACGAGATCGCTTCCTATATAATTAAGTGACAGAGCCTTATTTTTTTATTCGATTTGTTCTAAAATGACTGTCCATGATTCGTATAAATTATTACAACTGTTATTGATATTGTGATATTTCCTCTTTAAGCATTCTTATGAGCGTTTTATCACTACTTTTAATATAAGATTTTTAAGGTGTTTTATTATATCTTAACACTAACACACAAATAAATCAGCTTCACGCTGTATTCCGCACACAGCAGAGTAGGCAGAGGGAATCTAGTGTTAAGACACTCCGTTCCCCACTTTCTGCCAAATTCTGGAGGCATTGCGTGTTAAGTGGCAGAACTCAACGCCGTGTTAATTACAACATTAATAGATTTAAAATTATATATATAATATGCTTATGATCACTTCTTAGCTTCACGCGTTGGAACATTGCGTGTTGAGTAGCGGAACTTAACCCCGCGCTTTGCCTCGATACCAGAGCGACGAAATGAAAATATAAATCTAAATAAATATTTAATTGCCTAGAGTGGGGATCGAACCCACAACCAGTCGATTTTACAGTTGCGCCACGACTGGCCTCAATAAATTATTGTATAGATAAATGACTAAAAATAACTTTATTATTAATTAAGAATAACAAATCACAAGCATTTATATATGCACGTTTCTATTAGAATATATGGTTGTATGGTTCGTCACCGTATCAAGTCATGCGGAGTTGATAGCGATCTAGAATAACGTGGAGCGCTGTCCCACGCTCTACGGAAACATTGTCTTATTAAATCACTTTGTTTATAGGTAAAATACATTTAAATTATAATATTTTGAAGAGGCCACCCGTAGCGCAGAGGCACGCGTGTGTGACTGTAACGACGGCTGTGGGTTCGATCCCCAATAGACAAATTTAAATATTTATTTAAATTTATATATTTGGAAAGTGGGGAACGGAGTGTGTAAGCACTAGGTTCCCTTTGCCTACGCTGCTATGCGCAGTATACAGCGTTAACCTGATTTTTAATAATATCATGAAATTTTTAATGCATTCTACATAATTCTACCAATAAATTACAGGTTTCGTGCCAGAGCTATTAAGTATTGTTTTAAGATATGCAAAAAAAATTCGTGCACTCCAGGTCATTTCATTTACATTTATAGAACGTGTAGAGGAAAATGTGCATATAAAATACATATCTTTTTATTTCCAGGAATTTATCCTTATTCGATATGCAAAAATTGCTCAAAAATCTCATGAACTACCTCAACTGTAGGCCCTTTATCAAGTTATTGTGTTTATACAAAAATAACACTATCAAAATCTCCTTGTTGTTATATGTTTACTTTGATATAATATATGTATGCTCAAATTTATGTAAGTTATTATCGCTTGCAATTATATACAAGGAAAAAAATAAAAAATGCATATATCTGAATGCAACATCAAAATGCTCAATTTTTTTCTTTCGTAGTTATTAATATTAAAATTATAAAATGAGGCCGTCCTAATGCAGGAGCACAAGCGTGTAACGCGACGGTTGAGGGTTCGATTGCCACTCGGTTGAATCAGTTATTATTTATTAATATTTTAATTTCTTCGCTTTCGTACCGATGCAAAATCGCAGCGTTGAGTTTCACAATTCAAGACCCAATGCCTTGAAAATCTTAATACTAGATTCCGTGTTCCTACTCTACTATATAGCGTGTTATACAGCGTAAAGCTGAAAAAAAAAATATGGAAGTTTATATAATGTACTATAATATTTATTTACATTAGCATTTAGTTGTTAAAACACATTAATTGTTGCGTTCTAAAGTTTAATTGGCAAAAAGCTATAAAAGCGTGTTTGTTTTGCATAGAGGTGTAGCCCCAATAGGCAGGCATTGAGCCAAATGTTGTCAATTTACATTGCATTTGCAATGTTTCTCTACACTCGGACCGGTAGACGGTACTTTTGTATAGATTTATATCAAACGAAAGAACCAAAAAATCTTTCTCAAATAAAAAAAAATCAAATCGTTCTTTATCTCTGTGTTGAATTAATTACGACTTAAACTTAACTGTTGTGATTTATGAAGGTAATCTCCACTAACAGTTTAATTTTGTTTACTTTATTGTATAAAATATTATATAATAGTGCTTCAAAAATATATATTTTTATCAACAGTCATATAACCAAGACGTTTCGAATGTCATTCTTTGGCCAGGAATCTTACCAGCACGATTGCTATATAACATTCGCAGGCAAACTAATGCCTTGAGTTCATTCAAATGACGATAACTTTTTTTTTAAAGATCCAATTTTGATGAAACAAACTTTAATTGTTAAGTTGAGTTAAAACAAAGCTATTGGTACAACTTTCAAGTAAATCTGTTAATAAAAATGTGACCATACGTATAGACAGACACACAGACAAAAAATAAAAAAAAATTGCTTTCTATTATTCTTTTTTAAGTGTCCCTCTATCCATTTCAGTTAAAATTACTAAATGTATAGACAAAATATTTTTTCTGTCTTATTATATATAGAGATAGAGATTATATTACTAAATTAGTATTTAATTTATTCGACCTGACAAAACGACTCTCGATACTCACAAGATGCTCTTTGTTGGTATTTCAATTCGCAGCTTTGCAGTGCCAATTTGCTTGTTCTAGTTCGATGCCCTTGTGAACTACACTGTTTATTTTAGTACTCTCACATGTCTGTCTGTGTCAATATTTGATGTTGTTTCGTAAGAATTGCGCCTTTAAGACCTATTTGTACTAAATTAAACAAGATTTATTTACTTAAGGCCAGTTGTTGCGCAGGAGTTTAACTGTATGACTGTAAACGTTACAGGCTGTGGGTTCGATTCCCAATAATAGGCAATAGAATAGTGTCAAGGCATAACGCGACGATAGTTTCCTCTGCCTAACCTGCTGTGTTCAAGATATAGCGTGAAGCTAAAAAAAAAGAATAGGAAACGTTATTTACAGAATACAGGTATTATACACTTACTGTTTATATTTGTTTAAAAGTTTATTTACTATCCTTTAAATTTTCAGCTATATATCCTCTTATTAAAACAAACCAAAATACAAAATCGCATCCTTTATTTATTTCCTTCATATTCTCGAATAACATGTCTTTTAATGTAACATTAGTCATGGCCTACGTAACAATAAAGTTAAATAATTGCCGTATTCAAAAATCTTCACGCTGTCTCTCGCATACAGCAGGGTAGGTACAGGGAATCTAGTGTAAAGACACTCCGTTCCCCACTTTCTGCCGAATTCCGGAGGCATTGCGTTTTGAGTGGCAGAACTCAACGCCGCGCTTTACCTCGACACCAAAGCGAAGAAATGGAAATTTAAATTTAAGTAAATATTTCATCTCTTCGAGTGGGGATCGAACCCGCAACCAATCGGTTTTACAGTCACACTTTGTGCCACTGCTCCATTCTGTTTATATATTTTTTTATTAACATATATATATATGGTCACAAACAAATCTTATTTTATACTTATAAAATAATTTCGATTGTAATAAAACGGGACCCGTCGTGTCGTAGGCGTGCCGCATTTACGCTTACAACAACATTCACGATTTAAATTCTACAGTAAATTGATTCAGCTCCATTCAAACTTTAACCAGAGTTTCATATGCTGTGTTTTGTCTTTGCCAAATGTCAAATCGATTTATAGTTAACAGAGAAATATGCTTAGGCCCATATTTATAAATCCCTTTCAAGTCTGAGGTCTATCTTGAGATGTCATTTTAATTTATTAGGTATATATGTAATTTATGAATGATTGTAAACGGCATCTCAAGATCGATCTCAGACTTGAGAGCTAATTATAAATACGGGAATTATTTATTTACTATTTACCGTGAAATCTCTTTCGTGTGATCTTAAATATAAATATAAACAAATTTTCTTTATAAACATACTATTGAAGTCATTTGAATTAAGTGCGGCTGTCGTGTCGACTATGGGTTCGATTCCCATTCAGGGAATAAATTATTACTTATTCATGTTTAAATATCTTTGCTCTGGTACCATGGCGAAAACGCGGCGTTGAGTTTCGCAACTCAACGCGCAATGAATCGAAAATTCGGCAGAAAGTGGAGAACGAAGTGTGTTAACACTGGGTTCGCTCTTTTTATAGTTTATACTAAGTACTGTGTGAAGTTGAAAAAAAAAAACAGTCTACATATCAATCAAACCTAAACATCTCCATCTATAGAAAAAAATAAATAAATCAGCTTCACGCTGTATCCCGCTCACAGCAGGGTACGCAGAGGGAACCTAGTGTAAGACACTCCATTCTCCTCTTTCTGCCTAATTCTGGAGGCATTGCGTGTTAAGTGGCTCTATCTATAGGCCGTATATGTATATTTAAAAATAAAGTATAATTTGTAAACAATCATAAGATGTTGTCAGCATTGCCCAAACTGCGCCATACTGGTGTTATGACTCAGGTGATAAAATTAATTATCTGTCGATTTGCTATCTACTATACATAGACTATTGTATGTTGTGTTAGTCGCAACTGAATATGTGTGCATATAAAGTATGATATATGAATACTTATTTAGAAAACGTATAATTTTTTTAACGTAGCGAGACTCGAACCTGCGCCTCCCCTGGAAACCGACCACGTAATTTTTATATGTTTTATAAATAAATATTTTGCTTTCCTAAGTGTGGAATAACACTTTAAAAATGTCAAAAATGATATATGAATCTGTAATCTCCGTATATTGAAAAAAAAATCTTTAAAGTAGTTACCAAAAGGCAAATTAAGTACGTAGTGACGCAATGGCACAGCTTGTGACTGTAACTACGACGGTCGTGAGTTCGATTCCCACTAGTAGGGAATAAATTGAATATATTTTTTCAATTCGCTCTGGTGACAAGACAAAGTGTGGGGTTGAGTTTCACCACTTGACACACAAGTCTCGAACATTCAGCGGAAAGTGTGAAACGCATTGTCATAACATTAGATTCCTATTGCCCTACTCTGCTATTGAAGCTAACAACAAAAATAAATTATCTTTAATGTAACGTAAATAATATGTTAGCGCTAACATAACATATAATAATTTACTTAGTATTTTTTTTATTTTATTTATGTTGTCTTTAAGCAGACTTAGCGGAGACAGAGAGACAGAGAGACTGAAATATAAGATCATGTAATTCGAGGTAATTAAATATTTAATACTATCATTTCTTCGCTCTGGTGTCGAGGCAAAGCGTTGAGTTCCGTCACTCAACACGCAATGCCTTCTGAATTCGGCGGAAAATGGAGAACGAAGTTTATTAGCGCTAAGTTTTCTTTGCCTACCCTGCTGTATGTGGGATACAGCGTGAAAATATTAAATATTACCTGGTCGGTTTCCAGGAGGCGTGGGTTCGATTCCCACTACGCTCATATTTTTATACGTTTTCTAAGTAAGCATTTTTCTTTCCTAAGTGTGGAATAACACTTTAAAAATGTTAAAAATATTAAACATTTCATTTCCTCGAATGCGAATCGAACCCACATCCTCTCACATTTACAGTCACAAGCTTGTGCCCCTGCGCCACGACCTCAATTTAGTAGTGCAATGTAAACAAAAACTTAAAAGTGAATTGTTCTTGGAATTACTACTTCACTAGGTATTCTTAAGTGATTAATGGACAATTTAAATTTTATTCATTTCACTGCACTTACATCCCAATTTTCTATGGTATGTACGATATGTTGTTCAACATATAAATATGCTTTTTTTTACTTAAAACCCCTTTCTTTTTCGCTCTGGTGTAGAGAGAAAAGCGCGGCGTTGAGTTTTGCCATTCAATAGGCATTGCCTCCAGAATTCGGCAGAAAGTGGGGAACGGAGTGTCTTATGACACTAGGTTCCCTCTGCCTACCCTGCTGTGTGCGGGATACAGCGTGAAGCTGATTTATTTTATTTTATTTATCGCCTTTTTAGTGATAGGTACCAAGGCAGAGTGATTCTTGTGTTTTATTATTCCCGTTTCACATTTGATAGCCATAAAGTGGAGAATGGTGTGAGAAATGCGTGCTATCTGCCATGCCATGTTCTACTGGACTCGTATTGTTATTAAGATGCAGTCATCGATTATATTTAAAACATAATAATTAATTACAAGTAATGACAATTATGAGGTCAGACGTGGCGCAGGGGCACAAAGTGTGCCTGTAAATCGACTGGTTGTGGGTTCGGTCCCCACTTGAGGAGATGAAATATTTATTTACTTTTATTATTTTTTTTTTCATTTCTTCGTTCTGGTGTCGAAGGGCAAGCGCGGCGTTGAGTTCCGCCACTCAACACGCAATGCCTCCAGAAATTGGCGGAAAGTGGAGAACGGAACGGTGTCCTAACACTAGGTTCCCTCTGCCGACCCTGCTATGTGCGGGATAGAGCGTGAAGCTGAAAAAAAAGAGTAATGACAAGAATGCAAGTAATTTCAAGTATATTTTTCAATATTTTCTGTTTCTACATACATACTTATTAAATAGTCGAATTCGTATGATAAAGACAGATTTTATATTTGATAAATGCTACAAAATTGTGTAATTCGGTCGTGAACACTTATTTTATTACGATTTTATTTTATAATATGTAATGAATAAATTTATATACGTGTAAATAGGTAAAATCTTTTATTTACATGAATCAACATACCTAGATAAGATTTTCGTATTTCTTTACAGCTGTATTTGTTCTAAGAGCATGACTGAAATGTGTTTGTTCTTGCTCTCGGTCAATTGTTAATTTTATTTTACTTTATTATTTTTTTTTTACTTTATTTTATTTTTTATTTTTTTATTAATATTTTTGCTGTGGCACGAGCACTCAGCATCGAAAAACTTACAAAACATTACAAACCATATTTACAATATATTGTAAAACCGCCACATACGACAATTGTAGACATTGGCACAGCAATCAAGAGTCAAGAAAAATAAACCACAAAACACGGTGGAGAGCTGAAGTTGGTTTAGCTCGTGTCAACTCAAAAGAGAGAGGCGGCTAGGCAAAGCCTGGGGAGGCAGCGTGCGGTACACTGTCGCACCGGACGGCCGACGCAACGGCCGCGCGAAAAGCAGCGCACGCGCACCTCTCGCTTCGACCAAGCAATACGCTACACAGTATAAGTGACCCGATCGATATAGCACCGTGGTAAAAACGCAGTGTTTGTAAATTCCGTAGGTAAAGTGCCCGCGCGGGTGGAATGTCGTAACGATATTGTCGTGTTTTTGTTGTGCTACCCAACGTATGCAGGTAAAGCTGGATGGTTTTACTGTCAGGTCCCCAACTCACTTGTCCGATAAGTGTGGTTTGCAATACTTGTTTACTTAACTCTTTGAACCGGCTGCAAGTTGTGAACCGTTTGATATTTTCATAATATCAAAATAGTATTACAGGAACTTAACGAAATTATATAAATCCATGCAAACTATTATAGTTTAATATTTTTTACACTTTTAAAGTGTTTTTCCACACTTAGGAAAGAAAAATACTTATTTAGAAAACGTATAAAAAATTCGACGTAGCTTGATTAGAACGTATAATTTAGTGGTCAGAGCGCCAGGTCTGTTTCCAGGAGGAGCGAGTTCTACTCCGAGCTACGTTCAAATTTTTATACGTTATCTAAATTATTATAATTTTAATTGGAATGTTCTGTGATTTTATTGGTTATATGTTAGTGTTTTTATAGAACGCCTAACTAAGTAAATAACATAATATCCAATATCTTAGACGGTTTCCAAGAAGCGCGGGTTCAAATCTCGCTACGTTATTTTTTTTGTATGTTTTCTAAAAAGTATAAAAATCATGATGAGAAGTCTATATTTATAAATCATATTTTTGCAATCTCATCTCACATCGAAAGAGCTTCACAGTGTATTAGTATAGAACTTTAGTATAATATTCTTTTTTTAGTATAATACTTGCAAGTAACTATTATTTTAATAACAACTGTTGCCTGCATAAACGATTGCGATCGTGCCTTAAGCGATCACGAGGTCTGCTCTATAGGGGAAATTTGATCTCTACGTTTGTGGGTCAGAACGAGACTCTGAAGCCTCGTTGTTCGTTCTAAGAAGGCATACGCTTTGTATATCTTTTGAATGGAACTTAGATTATGGTGTATTCGTGTTTAGATGAAAGCCTTTAATGCTATAAGTCACGTATGGTTGTCGGGCATTCATTTATTTTCTGCGTTTGCAATGCTTGTCAAATGTATGAAGAAATTCTGTATACGCCTTTGTACGTTCACTTTTAATATTATTTATAAATAATATAATATAGTTATTCAATATTTTGACTGGTTATTGGTTGGTTAGAAACGTTGCATTAGTGCATTCAAAAGGCGAAATCCTAACTTCAACATTCCTATATATTATAGCCCAAAGAGCCTTCGCTTTTATTCTGGAAAGATCTTTTTGTACGCCAGTCTTAGCTAAAAGGCTTTTGAAATTTCAACATTAGGGCCTCCCTTTGCAGCCTTTCTAAAACACCGAGAGAAATAAAAGGCAGACCCTCTATCACATCAAAACTTGGCCTTGACATAATACTCTGACATTAACCTTGAATTAATAAATTCTTACAGTCTCGATGATTTCTTTATCAAATATAAATAAATAACTTTAATAATAATATATTGGTATGTTTTAAGTTTTTTTTTACATTTTTAAAGTGTTTTTCCAAACTTAGAAAAGAAAAATATACTTTTTTTTTGTAAATCTATAAAAAAATTAACGTAGGAGGATTTTAATCTTGGATGGTTTTCAAGAGACGCGGGTTCAAATCTTGCTACGTACAAAAGTTTATACGTTTTCTAAAAAAATATTATGCATGCATATATATTTTCAAATTATACAACAACTTAAATGAACGTAAAAAAATATCATAATTTTAATAATATATATAAATACATTTGCATAACAAAATAAAAGTCCAATAGGAATTCATACTTGGCTAATAAATTGCCTAGCACAAGTGCGTTCCGCGAAGCAGTAAAGACATCCTGCGTACAATCCTGTCCTATCAGCCGGGCGCGCATGGCGATGTAAAACTTAACCTTGGCCAATTGATGCAGTTGTCGTTTCAGGTTTAAATAGAATATCATCAGATTAAGATATGTTTAAACTAAAATGTCTGCTTACTTTTTGTATAACTTAGTATTTTTTCAAGTTTATTATTATATTATACTAAATATTTATTTTCTAAAACAATTGAATTAGATAAGAAAGCAACAAAAATAATATAATTTATTGGATATTTAGAGTTCATTTAAAAGTTCCTTTCATTGGTACATATTATGTAAATTTCGTTCAGTATTATATTACATATATATAATACGTATGTATGTGTGTTTGTTATTTTAAAACTTTACGAGTATAGTAAAGTAAACCTATAAATAATGACTAAGGAATATTTTCTACGAAACACTAAGGATGGGATGCAGATGCTATAGACTTGTTCTGTCATAGCTTTCAAGTCTTTTTAACTTTCATAATTTACAACGAGAATAAATGAAACTCTTTATCTTTATATTTATTTTAATAGAATATGTGTGTAAGTGGTTAGTAGGTACTACTTTAATGTATATTTACATACAAATATATGAATTATTTCTATTCTTATTATTTTTTCATCTACCAGATGGGGGCGTATAAGTGTATAAAAATAACCATTTTGATTCTTGTTTTAGAAAATATTCTATATAGTATTTCATATTAAAAAGTACAATCAAAAAAACAAAACCTTTTAAAATTTTATCAAATCATACCAACCGGAAAACCAATAGCTCTTAGTAACCATAATCCCATTGAAACCAAATCAACCTGCAAAAGTAATTTTATATATCGTTAACCGTGCACAAAGCGAGTAGTTGGCGGACGTGACTCAGTGTCGTGGGTGCCTCGTTTAGTATGCGCAAGCGCAACGGCTAGGAAGTGCACTAGTGTAATAACAGCGAGGAGAGCCGTGCGCGAAATATTGATACAAATTAAAAAAATAAATAAAATCAGCTTCACGCTGTATACCGCACACTGCCGGGTAAAGAAGGAACCTAGTGTTAAGACACTCTGTACCCCACTTACCGCTGAGTTCTTGAGGCATTGAATGTTGAGTGATGGAACTCAACGTTGCGTCGTCGCCTTGATACCAGAACAAAGTAATGAAAATATAAATGTAAATAAATATTTAATTTCTTCGATTGGGGATTGAACCTACAACCAGCCGATTTTACAGTCACACTTTGTGGTCCTGCGCCACGACTGGCCTCGACTGAATATTGACACGATTCATATAAATCAAACCCAAAAGAAACACTTTCGTTTTTAATAATAATTATACCTGTATCGAGATTCACCTTTACTTAATTATTACCTTATTGAAAAAACCAGTAGGTGCTTATTAATGTATCTCAGTTTAATATAAAAACGTAATCACTATACACAACGATCGTTTCGTTATATGAAAAATAATATTTTAATGATACATATCCAGCAAAGATCCAACCCAATCTGGATTCTTGTAATTTTTATGTTCTTTTAAGTGCATATTTTATATAATATTTAGCGTGTAATAAGTTACCTTGAACATTTTATCGCGTTTTTTAAATCTTTAAATTTACCTACTGCATTACAGAAGTTAAATTGAAAAAAAAAACAATAAAAAAGATTCTGCAAACCGTTAAGGACAGATAAAATATTATTACTATGCGGGGAAAACTTAAATAAACTATTGAATAAACCACAACAAAATAATGTGGGCATATTGTGACAGTAAAATTACACTGTACTGGCCAAGATGGAGGTGATTGTTGCCGTAAAACTGTATAACATCTTTTTCTTTATTATATATATATATAAAAAAAAAAGATAAAGATCGATGAACTGCGCATCACGTTTCTCAGTCATCATCAAACGGTCCGAAGCCATCATCAGTCACATCACTTTCCACTTACGGTAAATATTACTACGACGTGACTACGAGGCAATTAAAACGGTACGAGGAACGAGCACCTCTTAACTGTACGAGCGGCACTTTCGGCCACAAAAAATTGGCAGATGCTGAATTGACAGCTATATCAAAACATGGTGCGGTCGTCGACCCCGCGGCTAGCCGGGCGGAAACTGTGTCAAAATTTGTAAACTCCCGTCAGATTCTACTCTAAAAGGTGTATTAAATTCTGTTTTTTGAGTCGATTTGAATAGAAACTTGTTTGTTCGTTATTATTTGGTATTGAATAGGCAATCGTAATTGTAAATATTTGTGTGTAAGTTTAAATTATCCACGTCCAGTGCAGTAAATTATACTAATAATAAGCTTTTATTTTGAGACCAGTCGTGGGGCAGGGGCACAAGGGTGTGGCTGTAAACGCGACTGGTTGTAGGTTCGATCCCCATTCGAGGATTTTAATTCAAATGATAACGGAGTATCTTATCAGTAGATTCTTTCTGCCCACCCTGCTGTGTACGGGACACAAAAAGTAAAAAAATAATAATAAAAAAGCTTTTTATATTTCTCAATACCAAGCTGTTAGAGCTGTTGTGGGTTGTTGAATATTTTAAAATAATTAAGATTGATTCAAGTCCAAAATTTTACACAAGGCTGATGACATTAACGTTACGGTAGAACGAGTTCCCGCAAAATTGTCCATGTCGTTTTATTGTTTTGTGGACCAGATCCAAATACTAGATAAACCGTTATATGGGATTTCTTCGATAGATGAAACTACTGTTAGAATTATATTGTTTTGATTATGGCAAGGAATATAATAAAAATAATTTAAAAGATATCAAATAATAAAAACAGATAGAAAGTAATGGAGATATCATATACATATATAACTTTACTATATTGTAGAAATTTACTTGAGAAACAGTGAACTAAAAGATCATAGCGTTGCATATGTAAATTTAATACCAATTTTAATGTAATGCAGCGTTGAGTTCCGTCCCTCAACACACAATGCTTCTAGAATTCGGCGAAAAGTGAGAAACGGAACTGTCATAATAGAAGCAGAGTTTCTTGAGGCTAGGTTCCCAGGTTCCCTCTGTTGTGTACCGTAGGGTAATATGGGTGGGATGTAAATTATTGCCCAAACAAAAATTTTGCGTCACATCATATTTATAAGTTAAATTGGTATGTTTTGCGCTTTCAGCATATATCTCTAGTGGTTTTACGATTTGTTAGTATATGAATTATTACAGTCGGACGTCGTTCGAAGTAGAAATTAATAAACAAAACGTTTGGTCCCATCGAGCTATTATAGTACGTATGTATATACCTACTCCCACCCACTACGGTACTTTTGTATCGTTATTGGGTCACCACAACACGCTGCATACGATTCGAGGATTACATTTCATTGTTTTAGAATTCAATAGATTGTCATTATTTATCTGATTATATATCTAAGTAAATTGTAAGCCTAAATTTTTACTTTGAAAAAAATTAGAGAGTATTGTTTCTTATAAGGAATTTCCTATATTGTTACATTTCTAATAGGAACATCAAGCATTTTACTATATATCTTTATTGTTTAATTTTTGGAAGCAAGTTTCACTTTATGGGCTTAAAATAGAAAACTAGTGATCTCTTGTTTTCTTCTATATTTGTACTGCTCTTACTATGTTTTGTTATCCAACGTGATATCAAGAAAATAACCATATTATAATTATTTAGAAAACGTGTCAAAATTTGAAAGTGGCGGGACTCGAACCCGCGCCTCCTGGAAACCGACCAGACCATATGGCTTAGCGCCAGAGTCCACACTTAGGAAAGAAAAATATTTATTTAGAAAACGTGTAAAAATTTTAACGTATCGGGACTCGAACCCTGGAAACTAACCAGGTGCTCTGAGCACTAAGCCATACGGTCGGGTCAAAAATTAAAAAAAAAATTAAATTTCTCTAAATAATCTCGAAACATACACACCTCAATTACAACACGACAGCGCCATAGACTTATTCAAATTAGAAAAGTTTCTCTACTATCACATGATTTACAACAGTTAATTATAACTTATTATAGCCGCCGCAATAAACGCAAGGCGTGGTATATAAATAATGCATTTTTACAATTTAAATTTTACTGTTTCTCTCAGTAGAATTTGAATTTGCCAATATAAAACTCGTTCGCTCGTTCGTAATTACACTCCGGTACTGTATCATGGTATTTAAGTTCCCTTCCAGTCACTGAGTGCTAATTTAAATGACTATAAACATTTAAATACAATATGGTAATATATCATTGCACTTCACTGTATAATTGGTGTGTCAATTTATTGACGTCGGTAGCTTTATTTGTATAGATCATATTTTCTTGTTTCTCGTTTTTCATATACTTGTATCGTGTCTTTATTCCCAAGGTTTATAAGATTTTGTTAAATATTTATTTTGATTGATTGAACTACTTTTTAAAGTTAGAGTTATAACTGTATTAAAAATCCCAAAATTTGATTAGTATCCAAAAAATAATAATTCTGAGGAAAAAATCGGCGTTAAGTAGGGAAAGTGTCTTAACATCAGGTTCCCTCTGCCTACTCTGCTATGTGCGGGATACGGCGTGAAGCTGATTTATTTATTTAAAATAATAATTGGACACTTTTCAAATCCAAATAATAAAAGTTAAAAAGAAACTATAATGTTGTAAGAAGCTATAATGACAATATTTTTATTGAAAATTATTAAATGTAATCAATTATGCCTAAAAATTCAACGGTTTTATAAAATTATTAGTAATAGAGATAAGCTGTCGAGCCAATGAAATCAGAAGCTAGATTAGTTTCAGATATCGACTGGCAGTGTTAATGACCCACACAAGGCCAAAGGCCCCCACGAAATGAATCTATAAAACCTTTTAGTTTTATGTTTTATATCATTCCACAACAAAATAATCAATACGGAATATCTTTACGACAGTCCAGCGCGAGCGCGTGTTTAAATTACGGTAACGATATAAATTGATTTTTGACGTTTTTTAATAATAACAAGACATGTGAAATAAGAACAAAAATGCTGATTCGACATTCGAAGTGATACTTTTATAAATATGTGTAATAACAACAACAATATGGGAAGCGGAAAGTTTGGGCTTAGCTTGAAAAAAGACAAAGTGAACGTGACAGAGGCTAAAAAGACTGATATTAGTGTTAAGGAGAAATGCCGTAAGCTACAGAAAAAACTTAAGAAGACTGAAAAACAGAAGACTGAAACCAATACGAAGGAGAAGAATATTTGGTGGAACCAATGTAATAGTTGTAAGTAAATAACTTTAATAAATTTTAGGTTGATGCAAAGAAATGAGTAACGTATAGTGTTCTTCTTGCTAGAATTCGAAGTTCTTTATTTTCATCTTTATGCTTTCACAAGCGGAACTCAACACCGCACAGTTCTTATCACCGATTTTTTTCTTCATATTATTTATTCAATTAAAAATAAAAGGTTACTTGCCCATATATATTGCAAGACCAGCTGGCCCTCCAAGGGCCGTCAGGCTTGTTACGCTTTTTGAATTTACAATGAGGGGAAATTAGAGCACCAAGGTTCCAACTTTTGAAATCAACCAAGTACCTCCTGTTATTCAACGACAAATAATCGAGGTTAGCGACGCGACCTTAAATGTCGCCTCCAAATTATATGTAAGCCCTTCTAATAAATAATAGTCTGAACGTTGGAGTTTCGACATTTACTTTTGCAATTAGTACCCAAAATTCTAACGAAATCTTGTTTTTTTTTACTCTTACGCTATATTATCACGCACATAGCTGGGTGAGCAGAGGGAACCTGAGAATAAAAAAAAATATTAAATATTTCATTTCCTCGAGTGGGAATTGAACCCAGAACCTGACGCGTTTACAATCTTGTACCCCTGCGCCTCACAAACTCACTATAATAACGGATGACAGTTAATGATTTTACCATTCATATCTTATAAACAATTTAATTTATTTATTTACAAATAAATAGTATTCGTAATTATTACAAACATAATTAAAATTAACATATATATACATAAAATAAATCCGACTGTTTGTGGGTTATATCCCCGCTCGAGGAGATGAAATATTTACTTAAATTTATATTTCTATTTCTTCGCTCTGGTGTCGAAGGAAAAGCGCGGCGTTGAGTTCTGCCACTCAACACGCAATGCCTCCAGAATTCGGCAGAAAGTGAGGAACGGAGTGTCTTATGACACTAGGTTCCCTCTGCCTTCCCTGCTGTGTGCGGGATACAGCGTGAAGCTTATTAATATATATAAAATATTTTTTTCCAAACAATGACATGATAATATACCTACATATTACAATGACAAAATATTTTTACTTTAAAAATACACACCGAAGCAAGCACTACTACAAGCGGAAACGACTCTATCGCCATACAATAACTACTTCATACGATTAAATCGTGTTACTATATTGCAATTTATCTATCCACATTTACGACAAACGACGTAAAAGTGTGTCAGTCAGTGGAAAGCGAGAGAATCCCCGTGAAATCTTTGTACCGTACATACTCTTATGTACTTGTGAACGCGACGCCGGCGCTTGCACCCCAGTGCCCACTTTCTAAACGGCAACTCTCGGCTTATAGTTCAGGAACTGGTCTGTAGGAAAGTTGTCTTGGACATTTCCTTGTCTGTTTATAATAGAAAATTGTGTCTTCGTAATATGTTATATACTCGAACGTCCATTAGTCTCGCTTCTTCGCAACTGATCAGCAATTTACGTTTCCTCGTTGTGTTTTGTTTGATTATTGTTGATAAAGAAAAAAAAAATCACCTTCGTTTTAGGTAGGCAGAGGGAACTTAGTGCTAAGACACTCCTTTCCCCCATTTCCCTCTGAATTCTGGAGGTATTGCGTGTTGAATGGAGGATATCAACGCCGCGCTTTGCCTCGACACCAGAGCGAAGAAATTAAAATATATATTTAAACAAATATTTCATTTCCTCGAGTGGGGATCGAACCCACAACCAGTCGCGTTTACAGTCACGATTTCTGTCTCAGTCTAGTACTGTTTATTCTTCCTATAAACTACAGCGGTTTAATAGGCGTGTTGTCTTTACCACAAAGCACTTTACATCGTAATCTTGACGTTTTAAGAGTTATTTATGTTTTAAGAGTTAGTAAAGTTTTTCATTTTATTTACATGTACATATACTTGTGTATGTGAAACCGATCATATAAAAATACAGGCCAGTTCCACGACTGGCACCACTGCAGTGCCCCTGCACCACTGCCGGGGTACAAGCGTGTGACTGTAAACGTGACAGGTTGTGGGTTTAATTCCCACTCGAGGCAATGAAACAATTAATATTTTCATTTCTTCGCTCTGGCGTTGAGTTTCGCCATTTAACTCGCAATACCTTCGTAATACAATGGGTAGTGGGAAGCGGACTGTCTTAACACTAGTATCCCTCTCCCTGCTACTTGCGGGATTCAGCGTGAAGCTGAAAAAAAAACAATAATAAATTACAGCGGTTTAATCGTCTTGTTGTCGTTACCACAAAAACATCTTTACATCGTAAATTTGACATTTATAGTTTAAGAGTTAGTAAATTTTCTCATTTTATTCATATATATGTGAAACTAATAATATAGTACAAGCTCTACATATTCTGAAATATTTATTTAAGTACACAGTGCTTAAGATTATGCAAATAATAAAGTTAAGTTGTTTCCTTTACTGTTTTATCTTCCGTATTGCAATTGACGCCTTTTACGATTTCGAGATTAAAAAAAATGATATTAATAAAACATGGAAATATAAAAATAATCTCAGTATATTTTTTTATTTAAATTTAAATATAACTTTTGAATTTTCTTGTTCTGTCTTATAGAGAAATGTAGGCGGTATTTTCAATGGTAGCGATTGACAGCAAAGGCCGCACGATGATTATTATCGATGATACAGGTTCCCGAAGTATTTTAGTAATTCTTAATGAGTTTTGTCATTATCTCCGTTTTTGTACTTGCCGATAAACAACATGTTAAGATTTTTAATATAAAATAGTTTATAAGATTTGCTCGTTGGTGCCTATAACAACATATTTATGCCTAACTAGGTAAAAAAATAAATAAATAAATCAAATAAGCTTCACGCTGTATCCTGCACATAGCAGGGTAGGCAGACGGAGCTTAGTGTTAGGACACTCCGATCCCCACTTTCTGCCTGACTCTGGAGGCATTTCGTATTGAGTGGCAGGACTCAACGCCGCGCTTTGGCTCGACATCAGAGCGAAGAAATGAAAATACAAATTTAAGTAAATATTTCACTAACTCGAGTGGAGATCGAACCCACAACCAGTAGGTTTTACAGTCACACTTTGTGCCCCTGCGCTACGACTGGCGTCACCTACGACCTAACTAGATTGTAGTTACATTAGTATATGAATATCTGTGAAACTACTATATAAATATCGATAAAAATATGTTTTCTTTTATTTTTTAAAACATTATGAAATATTATTCATATATAATATGACATTTAATATTTTACAATATTAGATCAATTTGATGTTAACCGCTGTAAAAAAAAACTTAATTTAACTTAAAATATTTGTTCCAGTGAGCGAAATAGATCAGTACTTATGGATGGTCGGTGGATCAGCTGGTGCCTTGGCACTGACCGGCGTTGCTGCCGCCTCCGCATTCTATCTCAGCACTCGCCCAAAACCAGAGAAACCTTTGGTCACGTTACATGAACAGAGCCTGCTTGAACCGGTGAGTGTCTAATATTTCATTCTTTTCTTATTTCTAGAGGCCAGTCGTGGCGCAGCGGCACGAGGTGCGACTGTAAAATCGACTGGTTGTAGGTTCGATTCCCACTCGAGGAGATGAAATATTTACTTAAATTTATATTTCCATTTCTTCACTCTGGTGTAAAGGCAAAGCGCGGCGTTGAGTTCTGCCACTTAACACGCAATGCCTCCAAAATTCAGCAGAAAGTGGGGACGGAGTGTCTTTCACTAGGTTCCCTCTGCCTACCCTGCTGTGTGCGAGATACAGCGTGAAACTGATTTATTTATTTTGATTTTATGGAATAAAATAAATCACTTCGATTTCCATTTTGCTCCTATTTTGTATTGCACGAATAAATTGGCAATGTTATCAAAATAGAAAACTATAATATTTGGTTTTTCCCTATATATATTGTCCTTAATTCATCTATATTCGGCGAAAAATTGGAAACGAAGGTTCCCTCTGCCTCTCTGTCTTGAGAATGTCATAAAATTCCAGATCAGATTTATAAATTAAATACTACTAAAGACAGACAACGAATGCAATTATAATATCTGATGTGCAACTATGTATAGCACCTATTAACTTATCTTAAATGCTATATAAAACTAAAAAAGTGCAATCCAGTATGGTTATTGCTAACTTGTCATGTCACCTTCAAAAGGTTGGTCGTATAGTTTACATTTAATTACTGAAGATATAATTGAGCAGTTTAATCGACAGCAAACTTATTAGGGTTGACTGTAAAATTATTAGGGTTCATGACCGATAAGTGTATCGCGTTTTGACCGATAGACAATACTAATGATAGGTTTAATAGTTGATAACAAATAATTTTATTTTTAAAGATTAACTGTGATTATTTGATAGAATCATTTCTATATATTATACGTAAATGCTTCATACATCGATCTTATAAATACAAGTATCTCTACATATATAAATAGATATTTTTTTTACATACAATATATAATATTATATGTATTAAAAAATGCACTGCAAATATCTTTTTATAGACACTTATATTTTTTATTTACCTTGAGTGCTAAATGTTAACTTTATTTTAAAATTATTGTATGTAAATGTCAACCAAAAGGTCAATGACTGGACATGCTCTTATAACCTAGAGATGCAAAATCATTTTATACGTGGAACTCCATTTACCACCTGATACATCCTATAAGGTGGATTTGGGTAGAGTTCCTTATACCCGAGCACCAGAGCTCAAGATGTCTCGACCAACATTGCCGTTCGAATTGGCAGTGCGCATCTTCGAGCGATATTTTTAACTCATTGTACCAAGAGCAGCCCTCCCTGCTACTCCCGTGTCAGTATTCAAATCTCTATAGCGAGAGTGACGAGTCCCTCCCACCAACAAGTTGTATAATCCAAACCGTATTTTGACTTTGTATCGGAGTTCTCAAGTGTTTGTGACATAGGAATACTTAAGATATCAAAATACTTAAGCAAAGTGATATTATATGCAAGAAGTGGTGCTAATTGCGCAATGAACTTTAAATGAGTGATAGAAATAAATGAATTGCATCGCACAGTGATAGTATAGTTAGAATGGCGTGTTGTGACTGCTGCATCGGGGTCGCCCCGCTACGACCACCTATAGCTTTGACCGACCAATCCGATATCATCAAAGTGAGCATGCATGTTAATTTAAAAAAGTATTTTGTAGGAAAATAGAGAAAGATAGAGTTAAACAATTTATAAACGAGATTAAGATTTATTAAACCAAAAAACTTATAACTTTATAATAAAAAATAAAATATTTGAAAGAAATCGGATGAAATGGAGGGCAATAAACATGTTATAAAAAGAATTATTGTAATCTTTTTTGTCTGAGACATTGTTAATTGAGTTGCGTTTGTTGGCAGTGCTCCTGCCATTTAGATTCGGATCCGTAGGCCTCGGTGATGCCGACAGCTGAATTAAAGCACAAAATTCTAGATACTTCTTTTCTTATATAAATATCTTATGACTGACCAAAATTATATAATGAAAAACGAAAGGGAAAATTACAGAATAAACGCAACCCGATCGTTTCCCATTAAAATTTATTGCGGAAAACGTTAAAGTGGCTTATAATATAATATAGTATATAATGTTTTAAAGTTCCTGCAGTAGCATTAATATGTAGAATTAGGATGTTTGTTTTCTTTAGCTGTTGTAAATTTTGGTTAAATTATAAAAAAAAATTCTACGATATTATTACTGTAGGTAGTTCATGCAATAGTAGGTACGTTGTGTACGTATTGTACACAATTTTAATACGACTATATCTTGAAAACAGTTATCTGAGCATATACTATTTAGTTAACTGAAAATATGAAAGATAAATTATAAATTTTTGCCGGTGTTATTGAAAAAAATCAATTTTGAATTAAATTTTAAATTATAAATCACACACATATTCCGAATGACTATTAGCTGCTTGGGTTTATTTTTTTTATTTTCATATTTATATTAATAAATTATTTTTCATTTATTACTATCAAAACTGTATGTATACGAGTATATGTATATACCAATATTAAGAGAATTTGTTAAATACAGAGTAGTAATGCAGAATTGTTTTCAAACCTTACTATCCATCTCCGACGTACAAAGTCTTTGCTTATTAAAAGGTGAAATCTACTGATACATTTTTTTCTAATCAGCTAGAAAAAAAGAAAATACTTAAAAATGCTCCTCGGATAACATTCAAATCCACAACGATCTTACATCTCAATTGTATATAATATATTCTAATATATATTCTTTGAATAGTTCACGTGGGATATCAATTCTCTTCTCATTTTTATAGCCGTTTGTCATAACTTTAGAATGACATAATGGCTAATGAGTAGTCATTTTAGTAATAAAATATGTAAACGTGGCACTTTGAGCAATATTTACCGCCAATACTTACAAATTTTGCTATAAAATATTAAATATTATCCATCTGATATGCATTTTGTGGTAATTGCAAACAATTTAAATTATTTATTTATTTCTTGTCAATGTTACTTACATGATCACTGTCTTTGGAAAATTCTTGTATATTTTATCATAAAATGTTAGTAATCGTGATATCTTAACCTACGAGAAGTATCTAGTACCTACGTTAACAATCCGCTTCACGCTGTATCCTGCACGCAGCAGGGTAGGCAGAGGGAACCTAGTGTTAAGACACTCCGTTCTCCACTTTCTGCCCGATTCTGGAGGCATTGCATGTTGAGTGGCAGAACTCAACGCCACGCTTTGCCTCGACACTAGAGCGAAGAAATGGAAATATAAATTTAAGTAAATATTTCATCTCCTCGAGTGGGGATCGAACCCACATCTAGTCGGTTTTACAGTCGCACTTTGTGCCGCTGCACCACGACTGGCGTTAACAATAATTAAACTAAGTCTACCTACATCAAATTCTATCTGTATTTATAAGTTTATTTTGTCTTAGTATTTAACTTTAATGCTTATTTAACCTTTTATGGTGAACGTAAAGTATGCTCAAAATAATTTATGCACCGATTCAATTCTAGTTCATATCAATAAAATAAATATTTAAACTATCTAAATGTTGTTAGCCAATATTTTAATCAATATTTAGCTTAACTTATAAACATATTTTATTAGGCGCATATTATAATCCTTTTAATTGAGTTACTAAATATAATAAATATATACTTATTGATAAATAATTTCAATCATTTATGACATGTGTTTTATGGTATATATGCTGGTAGTGGGTACAAATTCGATTCGAGAAAATAGGAGGAGGAGGAGGAATTTTTTTATATACATTGTGACACTTTGTTCGTTAATTATTTCGTTTTTGTAAAGAGAATATTGATCTGTTTATCTGCATAGTGCGGTTTTAAATTATACTTGTTACTACTCATTTTAATGTTTCAAAATAAGTGGAAAAGGAGAAAAAAATGGAAAATGGAATAGCAAACGAGTTGTTGTTTCACAGAAAATCAGTTTAGAACATAAATAAACTACTACTATTATGATAATTATGATAAAAATAAAAAGTAAAAATATGTGTTGTATGTAATGTATGTAAAATGTTAAATTACTTTGTAAAACATGTTTCTAGTTCTTGCGTTCTTTGGTTCTTTCGTTTCTTTCGTTTATCTCTTTTTGCATTCAATTGTATACAGTACTAAATTATCTTCTCATCTGAATAAGTAATGACCTTGTATTTATATTTGGTTATCTACGAATTGAGAGATGCTAAATTCACTTTTATAGGCAATTTTTATATATAATATTTTTGACTTCTTGAAGCCAGTCGTCGAGGCGCAGGGGTACAAAGTGTGACTGTAATACCGACTGATTGTGAATTCGATCCCCACTCGAGGAGATGAAATATTTACTTAAATTTGTATTTCCATTTCTTCACTCTGGTGTCGAGGCAAAACGCGGCGTTGAGTTCTGCCACTCAAGACGCAATGCCTCCAGAATTCGGCAGAAAGTGGAGAACGGAGTGTTTTAACACTAGGTTCCCTCTGCTTACCCTGCTGTGTGCGTCATACAGCGTGAAGCTGATTTTTTTTTAACTTGAATTAATTTAATTTTCTACTTGACTTTGATTAAAATTAATTTAAATATCTTGGAATTAAAAGTACTTTACTCTTGATTTCGTGACAGGTGTAAAGTCGTACGTGTGACCTCAGGGAAACCGTGACTCTTACATGTGAAAAAAAATTAAAATTTTTGGCAAACAATCGAGACGAGTCACGAGATAGCGACGGAGACATTAATTCTTATATTTACACACCGACACCGTATAGTTATTAACTATTTTAGTAATATCGGTTGACGCTGAGTCAGTATGTATACGAGTATATTTGTAAAATTATTTGGTGAAAAGTTTGAGAAACGACTTATCTGTTTCTTATATTTTATTGTGTACACTTGATGTGCCCTGAAATAATATTAAAGTTTTAATTTTGAATTCCATTGGTGAAATCTATAATATGATATTTTTGATTCTCTAGTTTAGCATTGAGATTCGCCACTTAATACACAGTTCTCAGTTCGGAAAAAGTAAAAAAACTAAACTATCTTTTACTACATTCTTTTTGCGCCTATTCTGCGAAATGTTTGAAGAATAATAAAAATATTAAAAGATACGAAATGATTAATAGCATCGAGTTATCACAGAGTCAGTGCGGTTGTAATGTTACTAACGTATCTTATAACTGCTATTGATGAAACCTAACTAATGACATACTATGCATCATGTTTCATGAATGGCGTGCTATACGAGTACTGACTAGTCATCTATCAAAGTTTAGGTCATTTTATTGTGGTTGCACATCTCTATTACAAGTGTCACTTTGGTAATTAGATAGAAAAAACAGCTTTACGCTGTGTCTCATACTGCAGAGTTGACAGAGGGAACCCAGTTTTGAGACACTCCGTTTTCCACTTTCCGCCGAATTTTTCGACGCATGGCGTGTTGAATGGCGGAACTCAACACCGGTATTTTGACTTGGTGCAACAGCATAGAAATTAAAATATTAATAAGTATTTATTTATTCCCCCGAGTGGGGATCGAATCCACAACCAGCCGCGTTATTGTCACACTCTCGCTTCTGATCCAGGACGGCCTCAAAAATCTCATGATAATTAGATATCTGCATAATACAGACAATGTGTGCTGTTAAGCAAGACTTTACATAATAGCTATTAGTTTATCTATATATTTTAATACGTGGATGCCTCCGACCAACTACCATGGACATGAACGAAGATGGAGACTGTTCGCGGCTTCGCCTGCTTGAACTATACGATTGTAAAATGTTTGGTCGAAACAACACACCAAATATCTATAGTAGTGGGCACTGGCGTGCAGGAAACGTGGTTTTCCCCTCGTCCCGATACAATCGATCATAAATCCCGATACAGAATTATAGACGCTTATAATGCTCCTCTACCTCCTTTATTTTTCAGTGAAAGTCTCATAAAAATCTTTTTTAAAAAAAAAAGATATTTTTGTGTTTGTGTTGACTATTGTTTAAATAATTACATGCACCTGAAAACACACTGTTATTTTGAAATCACAGATAGATACTTAAATTTTATGTACTTAGGTATTTTAAAAGGTATATTAAAACATTCAGTTGAGATTCATAGCCATCACGAGAAATCTGATAGTTCCCAATTGTAATATAACGGCATCTACCAACCGTATCTAAGTACTCTTTGTATGTCTAACTGTTATTTATTTACTTATTATTAGATAATATTTTTTTAGCTTTACATTGTATCCTGCACATAACAAGGGAACTTGTGAACCTAGTGTCAAGACACTACCGCTAAGACACTTCCGTTCCACACCTTATATGAACTGAATTCGGAAGGCATTGCGTGTTGATTGGCGGAACTCAACGCCGTATTTGATAATATGCGAATTTTAAAGTTTATATTTCATTATATAATTTAGTACATTCACCTGACGTTTAGCATACATGTTCATAGAGTTCCCATCTGAGTAGTTCACAATGAATGCATGTAAACAAAACATAAGTATCTCGTGACATATTTGGTAATATGCCAAATTTCCCATCAATCTTATTACAACACTTAGGTATTGAGTGATGGTTTATTGGTGTAACTAGCTTATTTTTATGTTTATGATCACTACTCAAATAAAGATACTAGCTTTATATTATATACAATACATAATTGCATTATATAAATGTATGGTATACATGAATCTCCTTTATTTTGAGGCCAGTCGTGGCCCAGCGGTACAAAGTGTGACTGTAAACGTGACTGGTTGTGGGTTCGATCCCCACTCGAGGAAATTAAATATTTACTTAAAATGTATAGTTCCATTTCTTTGCTCTGAAAATGGGAAGCAGGGTAGGCAGAGGGAACCTAGTGGAAAGTCATTGCTGTTGTGTGTGGGATACAGCGTAAAGATGATTTTCTAATAATATAATAACTTTGTATTAAATAAAATGTATGGTAGAAAATAAATACTGAAAATGCTAATAGCTTTTAAACATGTGTCATAATTTAAGTTTGAAAGCTGGCAAATACATATGTTATGCGGAAACGCCGTTAGCCAGACCTTCCTACAATGTCACACAAAAATAAATTAATTTAAGACGCTCCGAAAGTCATCTCATTCACACGACCTTAAAAATTTTCCCACAAATTTTATATAATTTTATAAGTTATGATTGGGCCATTTGTTAAGCAATTTAAAATAATAAAATCTTTAAACTATAATAATAAATATATTATGAATATTTAATATACAAAATGTTTTAAATTCTCATTATATTGTTCTTTTGATATTATCTTGTTAAAGCTTTTTAAAATTTTTGCAAATATAAAAACTAACGATTTCATCAAAATAACAACTTTATTAGAAGCGTATCCAGAAATAACAGTAACAACGTGTGCGTTATGTCACTATGATTTCTTAAAAATATCCGGTCACCAAACCGCGCAACTGTCGCCACATATCTATTTACCAAGATCCATCTAACCTTGTACCATTTTAAGATAAGTCTACTAAACATACTATAAATAGATTTTATTATAAGAATAGCTTTAAGTGAGGCCGTCGTGGTGCAGGGGCACCAGAGTGTGGCTGTAACGCGACGTTTGTGGGTTCGCACCCCAATAGGAAATACATTATTATTTATTAATATTTTCATTTCTTCGCTCTGGCACCAAGATAAAAGCTGGGCGTTGAGTTCCGCCACTATTACAATACGTAATATCTCGAAAAAATTATGTTAGTGAAAAACTACTTTGCTGATATATTGTAAAAGTCGAACAAAAAGTTGTTGAACTTAAGTTATTTTCAACCATTTCTGAAATTTACATGATTATACATTGTTATATTATATTTCTTTATTTCAATGTGCTGTACGTCATCTGCTGCACAGTAAAAAGTGTGAGAATTTTGTTTCTTTTATGTGTAAGTCAGTCAACAACGATACGTTTATAAAAACATATATAATCTGGGGAAATTAACCAAAAACAAAACAAAAAAGTGCAAAGGGTAAGTGAATTTAAGTGCAAAATACAGGCCTGTTTAATTTATTTTTATTTATCCAATCACCACGGGCGTAGGAAGAGGGGAGACGGGTTGGCCGTGCCCACCCCAGAATAGTCTAAAGCCTACCCTAGGAATATTACTTATAAAAAAAATTGCCCCGAAAAATTAAAAAACAACATTTATACGAACATATCTGTTCAAAACTAAAGTCCGGCCCCACCTCAGAAAATACCTTTAGATACGGTAAAGTCAATCTTAGGGCTAAACTAGGTATCTAGCTTTTGTGCTGTGACCGTGTAGTATGCCTGATATATTCCTTAATTGATATACACAAAGATTGACATAAAATAATGTTAGCTCGACTACTTATTGAAAGCTTTATTTTGTATACTCAATTTTAAATTTAAAATCGAGATATAATGATTTTTAAAAAATTATTTCTCAATCCTCTTTATGTAAAATAAATTTTCTTATTGCTTATAAATTTGATATTATGTTAAATTTGATATGTATATTTTATGCTGTTTATTAATTTATATAAGAATGAGATATGATAAGATCGCATAACATAAAATATTTATATCTTACCAGAACAGCGCCATTTAAGATCGTATTTATTTATAAATTTGCCTTCATTTATTCCTTCGGAATTCCTTTATCGGATTCCATTTTTATATTCATAAATTATAATCTATATATAAAAACGACATCTCAAGATCAATTTCAGAGTTGAGAGCTGTTTATAAATATGGGCCTTATAGATCGATTGTAAAACTCTTTATCTCTTGGTTTTCTCGTGCTGAAATTAGATTATATGTTTTTGTATGTTATTCTGTACAAAAAGTGTTGACTTTCGAACATTTAACTTTTCAACATTAAAATGTGTCAAATGTTTGCCGTCTTGACATGTAGGTACTGCTTACAAAAAGTACTGTATCACGGACTTGTCATTAGTTTTCATCTAAAAATATAATTTTATTTGAGGCCGTCGTGGGCTCTGTGACGCGATGATTGTGGGTACGATCCTCTTTCGGAGATATGATTATTTAAATTATTTACATATACGCTCTGATAGATAAAGTGCGGCGTTGAATTCCGCTAATCAACACGTAATGTCTCAAATGTAGAGCGGTGAGGGGGAAATGGAACGTCCTAACATTATGCCAACCTTTGTCCACCTTGCTATACGGGAAAGAGCGTGAAGCTACTGTCTTTTTTTTTAAAAGCAATAATAAAATATAAGATTAACTATTCTAAAATTTCGTCCAATTATCTCCAAACCACAACATTTCGTGTGCACCGTCAAAAATTGTAGGTCAAACACATTAGGTTAACGGAGCGGTATTTGCATAAGATACTAAATAGAAAAGTGCTAAAAGACTACCCATTGTGACTATGTAAATGTATTTACTTGTAACTATTCTAAAGAATACGCCCGCATAACCTTTACAACACGAGTATGTAGAGTTAAAAAGATTACAACTGATGATTAGTTCCCTGTTGCGAGGATTCAGGGCGTTGAACCTTCGTTGTTTACGTGTAAGACTATCATTTTAAATTCAATTAAGCCTATTTTATAAAAAAATATATAATCTTACTAAATTTGCCTTGTCAAGGGAACCTAGTGTTAAGACACTCCGTTCCCCATTTTCTGCCAAAATCTGGAGGCATTGCGTGTTGAGTGGCAGAACTCAACGGCGCGCTTAACCTCGACACCAGAGCGAAGAAATGAAAATATGAATTTAAGTAAATATTACCCTCGAGTGGGGTCGAACCTACAACCTGTCGGTTTTACAGTCACACCTCGTGCCGCTGCGCCACGACTTGCCTTATTATTTTATTTTTTTTTAATTTGCCTTGTTTTTTTTTCTAGGGCCCCGAAATGGTCCGCGTATCGAAGTTCTATAAAGAAGCGAAAAATGGACATTATCTGCGCTACCTACACGAAGACACACGCACATTATATGAAACATTTCGTAGAGGCGTCAAAGAATCAAGTAAGTAAAATATTTTTTTTTATCGTCACGCTCTATACTGTATACACACACGATAGGTTCCCCATTTTCCTCTGAATTTTGGAGATATTGCGTGTTGAGTAGCGGAACTCTACGCCGCGCTTTGCCTCAAACCAGAGAGAAGAAAATGGAAAATATTAAATATTTCATTTCCTTCTCTTCCTCAGTGAAATTGATACGCAGAGTTTGACACTCTTTTCTTTATTCGCTAGGCATTGAAACAGTACATTGATTTGAAACAGTCTTTTCAAACTTTTACGAAAGAGGAGTGCCTCAGGGCACGGTTGTAGAGCCCACCTCGTTTCCATTTACATTTCCGCTTGTTAGCGATAAATGCGATAATCTACGTTACAGAATGATGTTAACATCATTCACCAACTGGTTTGTGTCGCACACGAGGTACAGTTAAACATAGTTTATGCTAGCTGACCCGTCCCGACATTGAGAGAGCGTTTTATTTGTTTTTTAATGGGTTTTATCCTGTAGCCAAATGACAGAAAGAAGTTTCTTTATTTAAAAAAAAAAAGTACCACAACAAAAATATAAATAATCATCGAAATATTTAACGAACCATAATAACCTAATAATATAGTAAATTTAAAAGTTTAATGCAAGTTCCTTGGTACAAGATCCAAATAATATGTAATTATTTTACTTGAATGACAGTTCTTATTTTCAATATTTCTAGATAATGGCAATTGTCTCGGTTGGCGCGAGGGACCAAACAAGCCTTACGTGTGGCAGAGCTACAATGAGACCCTGCTGAGAGCGAAAAACTTTGGTTCAGGTCTTATATGCCAAGGCCTCACCCCGGGGCAAGGCACCTTTGTAGGTGAGTGACTTGACTGTAATTTGAATGTGTATGAAAATTTAATTGTTCAGATTACCCAGAACCAATTTTCAAAGTCATTCTCATATGATTCCACTTTATACTGATACAATATGTAGTGTATTAGAATTTATAATTAAAACAATTTAGCAGATAATACTGAAGAAAAAAGCAAATGAATATTGAGACATTAAATAATTATTATCAAATTATTTAAAAATATACATTATATTTATTAAATAACTTGTTTTAGGTATATATGCTCAAAACTGTCCAGAGTGGATCATGACTGAACAAGCTGCATATTGCTATTCGATGGTAATAGTACCGCTGTATGACACTCTCGGAGCCAACGCATGTGCCTTTATCATTAATCAAAGTAAGTGTTTATATAACTTACTTATAGAATGTACATAATAATTATTAATTTTGTTAAATATAAATGATGAAAAAAATTATATTTCACTATTTAGTTTATATTTTGTTATATATTTTTATATTTCAAGTTTTGACGATACATTATTGTATTGTTTCATTGATAAATATCCCTAATATTTAAAACCGTTTTGCGATATAATTTAAATAACCTATTATTATATTATTCATACTATAAAACAATTCAATGTTAAGTAAGTTTATACTGACAATATCATAATAAAAAAATGTTCAACCAATTTCAGCGGAAATGTCAGTAGTAGTATGCGAGGACGACAAGAAGGCCAACCTGCTGCTGGACCAGTCGCCGCGCTGCCTGCGCAAGCTGGTCACCATCCGGGAGGTGTCGCCGTCCACGCACCAGCGCGCCAAGAGCCGCGGCGTGGACATCGTCAAGTTCAGCGACGTGGAGGTGCAGGGCGCGCAGAAGGACCATCCTTGCGTGCCGCCCAGCCCGGCGCACCTGTGCACCATCTGCTACACGTCGGGCACCACGGGCATGCCCAAGGGCGTGATGCTGTCGCACGAGAACGTGGTGGCGTCCGTGTGCAGTGTCAGCCTGCAGCTCGGCGAGCACCGCCCCACCGCGCGCGACGTGCTCGTGTCCTTCCTGCCGCTCGCGCACATGCTGGAGCGCTGCTGCGAGGTGCGCCCCCTTACCCTCACTTCTCTTACCACACAATCTTCATTCATACATCTTTTTTGCCAATTTATTATCACAAAATCGTTGTTTATGTTTACTGTCACTTACATATCAAATAAAATAAAATGTTCAAAAAATGAAGCATGTAACTTCTTATTTTGAATAAAATTATTTGAATTTGAATTTGAATTTCATATATAAAATACGAATCGCGACACTAGTCTACACAAAACTACTCTGGATAAATACTATGATACAAAGAAAATGTTACTTATGTTATTTACAATCAACTACGCTAATTATATGTATTTCCATACATATTATTATCATTTATTTATTTTATTACATCCCACTAAAGGTATATACTATTACAAACTAAAAAAATCATGATTTTTTGAAAAATTAAACATAGTTACTGTTTCAATATACTTTATATTAGTAACAATATACAATATATTAAAAAAGAACAATGATTTGTCCTTATTTATATTTAAAATATTACATATACTTGTATTTGTAAGACTGTCGAACATCAATAAATTCTCCAAAACAAACAACATATGGAAATGAACGGGAAATACGATATTCGTATTGGCTATATACATAAAGTTTATTAAATAATGATGTTTTCATTTGTTAGTATATTACAAGCCCACGTCCAGTTGTATTTCGATACTTCCTAATAAAATAAATATTGAGATATTTTTATAAGATTTTACATGTGTACATTTTTATAACTTACAACTATCCATTCAAAAGGACTTAATAAACATCTTTATTAAATAGAAAAAAACGTATTAAAAATGTTTTATTAAAAAAAAATTGAAGAAAATTTTACAATGTTTCATATTATATGAATTTATTCGTATTTTTCCACTTTTTTTCTTCCTTTAAATCCAATCTTTGATTGCAATAAAGACCTAGGATTATTTTTATTAATGTATAGTTGTTATAGTCTTTGAGTAAATTGGGACCATCGTGATGAAGTGAAGTATCACCTTATTTTAAAGTCGACAGTTGTGAGGTCAAGCCCCACTCGGAGAATGAATTATTTTCATTTCTGTATTCGATGTTCTTATTTGAAGCTCAAAAAATCTTTAAAATATTTTTAAAAATCTTTAAAGTCCTACTAATATTTATATGTTAGTATATGAGTTTGGATGTTCATTCCACTTTCGCACAGAACGCGGTGTACATGGTGGGCGGCGCGGTGGGCTTCTACAGCGGCGACATCCGGCGGCTGGGCGACGACCTGGGCGCGCTGCGGCCCACCATGCTGCCGGCCGTGCCGCGCCTGCTCAACCGCCTCTACGACCGCGCGCAGGCCGACGTGGCCGGCTCGCGCCTCAAGCGCCTGCTCTTCAACATGGCGCTGTCCGCCAAGGAGGCCGAGCTCAAGAGGTCGGTCCTATTGCTATTTTATTTATTAACGTGAGGCAACGTAAAATCGTGATCGACTATAAAGATGTGTAATATAATCATTTAAGAGATTTTATTATTTATTTCATAAAAACTCGAAAATTATTCAAACTATAAAATATTTTATTAAGAAAATATGTTTATATTATCATTGTTAATTAAATCCTATTTCTCAATTAAACACATTGAATCAATTTAGTTTAAATATGGTAGAATTAAAGAAAATATAGTAGTATTCATGATTTTTTAAACATTTTTAAAGTGTTATTCCACACCTAGGAAAGAAAAATAGTTATTTAGAAAACGTATAAAAATTTTTAAAATACGTTTTCTAAATAAGTAGTATTAATGATGCCGCGGCGAGTGTAAACTGGTGCATCTTACGTCGCGCTTCCGGACTGTAGCCAGACTTCGCCTCCCTTTATAAAACTTTGTACGACCTATTTCTTTACATTTTTAAATATTATTCCACACGTAGGAATGAAAACTATTTTTAGAAAACACAAATTTGTAATTAGGATTTAAACCTGCGTCTTGCAAATTTTTCTTTTTTAAATTTAAAATGGGGGTTCCAAGATGGAAGACTTGCCTCTAGCGACCCCTGCCATCCCTTACGAGGGCTGCAACGTTCCATCGGCCCAGTGCAGTGCGGACCCGCTGGCGTGTCAAGTGGCGACGAATGCGGCGTTGGAGACCGCCACCCAACATGCCATGTCCGGAACAGCGGGAGGTGGAGGACCGAGCTACAAATAGCTACGTGGAATGTAAGAGGAGAGATGCAAGAAAAAATGAATGAATTATTAAATGTGATGGATGATAGAGATTTGGATGTCGTCTGCGTGACTGGGACTAAGCGGAAGGGCAATAACACTACCAATTTACCAGACAGTCGGGTCGCTTTCTGGGCCGTCGTACCAGAGAGCGAGCGGGGCTGTCAAGGTGTCGGTGTGTTGTTGTCCTCTCGATTGGTTAGTGCAACGGTTAAATACAAAGCGATCAACCCGAGACTGCTTTGGATTCGCTTCAAACTGGGGATAACAAGAGTATTCTTGTTAGCGGCCTATCCCCAGCTCCATTAGGCGAACTCGAGGAGTTTTGGGAGAGTGTCAGGGATGTTCTAGCTAGCGTTACAGGGAATGAAAAATTAATAATATGTGGCGATTTGTCGGAACTGCGCGAAGCGGTTACGAGGGAGTGCTAGGTCAGTATGGTGACAAGAGAATAAATGAGACTGGAAAGCTTATATTGGAAATTTGCAAGGAAAGGATTTTGTTTGTGCAAACACGATGTTTGACCACAAACAAATTCACATGTATACATGGGGATCGAGCGGAAGGGAAAAGTATGATTGATTTTACAAAGAGATGTATGAATGTGATGACGTCTCAGTCTCAAGTAACAGCGAAACTAAATCTTGATGTAGTTGATGGCGAAATCAATATAAAAGAATTTGAGAATGCAATACGAAGTCTGAAATGTGGTAAGGCAGCGGGGCAGATGGTGTTACTACCGAGATGATAAAATATGGTGGGCCACGCATCTTGGACTTGTTCTAGTTTTTGTGCAATTTATGCTGGAAATCAGAGGAGGTACCAGATGTTTGGCGAAGTGCGGTCATCGTGCCTTGTATAAAGACAAAGATTCACAGATAGACTGCGCAAACCATAGGGCTATCAGTCTGATTAGCTTGGGTAGTAAAGTTTATATTACAATATTAGCGAGAAGAATGCAAGAGAGATCAGAAAGACTGTTGCGGGAGGCCCAAGGAGGCTTTAGAGGTTGTATGGATCAGATCTTTTTCCTTCGCATGATCACGGAAAAATTTTTGGCCGTTAACCAAAAAGTTTTCTGTGCTTTTGTGGACTTGGAAAAGGCGTTTGACAGAGTTGTAAGAGCGAAATTATGGGAGATTAATTACGGAGTAGTACCCCGGTACAATGTGAGCGGACCCTTGCTGTAGGCCGTAAAGTATCTTTACAGAGATCACTCAACCTGCATGCGAGTAGGAGCTGGCATGTCGCCCTGGTTTGACATCCGATCGGGTGTTAGACAAGGTTGCGCCCTTGACTCCGCGACGTGCCTTGCAGGCTCCGGCCGCCGCGTTTCGTAAGGTGTTACTGGGTATTAGGACAGCCTACATCTGCCAATCCGCGAGTACCACATAACCCGCTCGAGTCCCCACTCGGGCCGGTATCCGTAACAGGATTTCCTCACGATAAAAAAAATATGTCAGCTTGGTTGTTCAATTTGTATTTGAATATTTGTCTCCAAGGAGTGAAACAAAGTGAAATGTGAAATTCTGAAAAAAAGGGTGTGAAAATAATGGTTTAAGCCTCAATGCGAATAAGACTAAGGTTCTGATTTTTGAAAGAGATGAAGAAAGGACGGTATGCAAAATCAGTGTAAATGGTGAGATTAGAACAAGTGAATGAAGTGGTATATTTGGGAAGTATGTTCAGTAGAGATGGAAGATACGAGATGTATGTGGAAAGCCGTATGGCTGCCGGTAACGTGGTGAACGGAGCCTTAGCTGCATTGATGAGACAGCGAAACGTCAGCACAGCTGTGCGTTTGGCTGTACACAATGCAGAGTTGGTATCGACACTGTTATACGGCAGCGAAACGTGGGTATTACAGAAGAAGAATGAAAGAAAGATGAATGCCGTGGTGATGCGATCTCTTTGTATATGCGAAATCAGCTTAGCTGATCGAATCCGCAGAGATCGTAGCGTTTGGCGCTCCGTTCTCTCTAACTACTACGCTAGGGATAAAGCGTGAAGCTAAGTTAAGTAAAGCTAAATTTAAAAATTTTCAAATCCTACTTACTACCTTTAAATGTTTATATATTTTCTAAAATGTGTTTTTCTATCCTGAGTGTGGAATAACATTTTAAAATTGTAAAAAATATTTCACAAATAGCGTTCTTTTTCAAATTATATTTCTTAGCTTAATTCTTATCTTGGGTAGGAAGCATCGAGCTCTTTACCACATATCAGTTTATATGATAAAGGGCTCACTATTTCCTTCATACAAATCCTAAGGTTGTGCTAGCATATTCTCCAAGCTTGGACATATCGTGCGAACAGGTCCCTTATGCTAACGTTTGGTCCTCAGGGGCATCATCCGCAGCGACTCGCTGTGGGACCGGCTGGTGTTCCGCAAGGTGCGCGCGGCGCTGGGCGGGCGCCTGCGCATCGTGGTGGTGGGCTCGGCGCCGCTCGCCGGCAACGTGCTCACCTTCGCGCGCGCCGCGCTCGGCTGTCTGGTGCGTACCGCTCTGTACTACTACTCGCTGTGGGACCGGCTGGTGTTCCGCAAGGTGCGCGCGGCGCTGGGCGGGCGCCTGCGCATCGTGGTGGTGGGCTCGGCGCCGCTCGCCGGCAACGTGCTCACCTTCGCGCGCGCCGCGCTCGGCTGTCTGGTGCGTACCGCTCTGTACTACTACTCGCTGTGGGACCGGCTGGTGTTCCGCAAGGTGCGCGCGGCGCTGGGCGGGCGCCTGCGCATCGTGGTGGTGGGCTCGGCGCCGCTCGCCGGCAACGTGCTCACCTTCGCGCGCGCCGCGCTCGGCTGTCTGGTGCGTACCGCTCTGTACTACTACTCGCTGTGGGACCGGCTGGTGTTCCGCAAGGTGCGCGCGGCGCTGGGCGGGCGCCTGCGCATCGTGGTGGTGGGCTCGGCGCCGCTCGCCGGCAACGTGCTCACCTTCGCGCGCGCCGCGCTCGGCTGTCTGGTGCGTACCGCTCTGTACTACTACTCGCTGTGGGACCGGCTGGTGTTCCGCAAGGTGCGCGCGGCGCTGGGCGGGCGCCTGCGCATCGTGGTGGTGGGCTCGGCGCCGCTCGCCGGCAACGTGCTCACCTTCGCGCGCGCCGCGCTCGGCTGTCTGGTGCGTACCGCTCTGTACTACTACTCGCTGTGGGACCGGCTGGTGTTCCGCAAGGTGCGCGCGGCGCTGGGCGGGCGCCTGCGCATCGTGGTGGTGGGCTCGGCGCCGCTCGCCGGCAACGTGCTCACCTTCGCGCGCGCCGCGCTCGGCTGTCTGGTGCGTACCGCTCTGTACTACTACTCGCTGTGGGACCGGCTGGTGTTCCGCAAGGTGCGCGCGGCGCTGGGCGGGCGCCTGCGCATCGTGGTGGTGGGCTCGGCGCCGCTCGCCGGCAACGTGCTCACCTTCGCGCGCGCCGCGCTCGGCTGTCTGGTGCGTACCGCTCTGTACTACTACTCGCTGTGGGACCGGCTGGTGTTCCGCAAGGTGCGCGCGGCGCTGGGCGGGCGCCTGCGCATCGTGGTGGTGGGCTCGGCGCCGCTCGCCGGCAACGTGCTCACCTTCGCGCGCGCCGCGCTCGGCTGTCTGGTGCGTACCGCTCTGTACTACTACTCGCTGTGGGACCGGCTGGTGTTCCGCAAGGTGCGCGCGGCGCTGGGCGGGCGCCTGCGCATCGTGGTGGTGGGCTCGGCGCCGCTCGCCGGCAACGTGCTCACCTTCGCGCGCGCCGCGCTCGGCTGTCTGGTGCGTACCGCTCTGTACTACTACTCGCTGTGGGACCGGCTGGTGTTCCGCAAGGTGCGCGCGGCGCTGGGCGGGCGCCTGCGCATCGTGGTGGTGGGCTCGGCGCCGCTCGCCGGCAACGTGCTCACCTTCGCGCGCGCCGCGCTCGGCTGTCTGGTGCGTACCGCTCTGTACTACTACTCGCTGTGGGACCGGCTGGTGTTCCGCAAGGTGCGCGCGGCGCTGGGCGGGCGCCTGCGCATCGTGGTGGTGGGCTCGGCGCCGCTCGCCGGCAACGTGCTCACCTTCGCGCGCGCCGCGCTCGGCTGTCTGGTGCGTACCGCTCTGTACTACTACTCGCTGTGGGACCGGCTGGTGTTCCGCAAGGTGCGCGCGGCGCTGGGCGGGCGCCTGCGCATCGTGGTGGTGGGCTCGGCGCCGCTCGCCGGCAACGTGCTCACCTTCGCGCGCGCCGCGCTCGGCTGTCTGGTGCGTACCGCTCTGTACTACTACTCGCTGTGGGACCGGCTGGTGTTCCGCAAGGTGCGCGCGGCGCTGGGCGGGCGCCTGCGCATCGTGGTGGTGGGCTCGGCGCCGCTCGCCGGCAACGTGCTCACCTTCGCGCGCGCCGCGCTCGGCTGTCTGGTGCGTACCGCTCTGTACTACTACTCGCTGTGGGACCGGCTGGTGTTCCGCAAGGTGCGCGCGGCGCTGGGCGGGCGCCTGCGCATCGTGGTGGTGGGCTCGGCGCCGCTCGCCGGCAACGTGCTCACCTTCGCGCGCGCCGCGCTCGGCTGTCTGGTGCGTACCGCTCTGTACTACTACTCGCTGTGGGACCGGCTGGTGTTCCGCAAGGTGCGCGCGGCGCTGGGCGGGCGCCTGCGCATCGTGGTGGTGGGCTCGGCGCCGCTCGCCGGCAACGTGCTCACCTTCGCGCGCGCCGCGCTCGGCTGTCTGGTGCGTACCGCTCTGTACTACTACTCGCTGTGGGACCGGCTGGTGTTCCGCAAGGTGCGCGCGGCGCTGGGCGGGCGCCTGCGCATCGTGGTGGTGGGCTCGGCGCCGCTCGCCGGCAACGTGCTCACCTTCGCGCGCGCCGCGCTCGGCTGTCTGGTGCGTACCGCTCTGTACTACTACTCGCTGTGGGACCGGCTGGTGTTCCGCAAGGTGCGCGCGGCGCTGGGCGGGCGCCTGCGCATCGTGGTGGTGGGCTCGGCGCCGCTCGCCGGCAACGTGCTCACCTTCGCGCGCGCCGCGCTCGGCTGTCTGGTGCGTACCGCTCTGTTTGTCCTGTCCATTTATTTACATAATTTGGACATCTAAGAAGGGATTTTGAAAAATTTTTACCCTAAAGGGATAGGGGTTGAAAGTTGATTTTTTTTTAAAATCGGCACCGATTTTTATAAAATTTGAAATTTAGACGCTTAAAAATATTTCATTGAACACGTGTTTTATGGATTTTTAGAATTCACCCCCTAAAGGTTCAAATAATTGAAAATTTATATGGAAAAATCTTTAAAGCGCCACCGATTTTTATAAAAAATTTAATTCAGACTGTTAAAAATATTTTATTGAACATGTGTTTCGTGGTTTTTTAAAATTCACTCCTAACGGTGCAAATAAGCGGGTGAAGCTGCGCTCGCCCGTTATGTTATACTTATCATTATATTTTCTAGAGTCATATCTGTATATACAACGTTATTATGATTATTCATTACTGATACAGTAATAATAATTAATAAAATATAGCTATTTTTTTATATCCCCAAAATATAAATAACACTTTGTATGTAATAAACATAGCCTGCTACTATTAAAAAGACCCCGCTTATTGTATATTAAATTGTATTGTATACACTATATACATGAACAAGGCCAAGTACAACGTTGAGTTGCAGCACTAAAAACGTAAACCTCAACCTACTGAATTCGCCAGAAAATGGGCAACGGAAATGTCTTAATAAAAACAGAATGTCTTAACACTAGGTTGCCTACCTTGCTATGTGCGGGATACAATATGAAGCTAAATAACATAGACATAAACTAAATCTACAGTAGATACATTTAAGTTTTCAGCTAAGTTTATTGCAAAAATATGTTTCGAAAATACTAACAAAATACAGTGTTTTTGTCAGCACTACTTTAAATGAAAGCACAGTTTTAACTACTCTCTAAAAGCCTAATACAATGTTTTTCTCGAAAATGAAAAAATAATTGTTTCAAACAAAATTAATTAATCAAATTATTGTTGTAATATAAACACATAAACCTATCAAAGGAAAACCGCCGCATACGCCTCATTCCGAAATTGAGTCGTAAGTATTGGCGGCAAAGTTCAAAGTTGATTAACCTTTAGTAGTATTTTTATAGTAGTATGTGTTTACGTTATTGGTATCTATGCGTAACTGCGTCACACGAAATACAGGTATTGATAAACGTCGTGAAATGAAAAAAAATCCTACGTCTAAACTGTTGAGGTATCTTGATTAATTTCTTTATGTATGGGTTTAAAATATTTACCCTATATGCTGTTCCCGTAAAAGGAGCGCTGACGCTTCCATCCTGTATATAATACACAGTAGGTATATAACATTATATACATACAATCGCAGATATCTCGCATAAGGAAAATGCTTAATTAAAAATAAAATATCACGGCATATAATGCTAAATATAAAAACAAAACAAATATATAGTCCTTAGTTCGCCCTTCAAAAAGTCAAATTTCTAATTTGTTCTCTTTATTAAAGATAAACTAATAAAACATAATTTATAAGTAATTAGTTATAATAATATAAGTGGATCTTTGACGCAAATTGCTTAATTGCTTTTAATGTTAATCATTCCAATGTAATAAACTAAAAATAACATTCAATTATCATCTAAACTACTACCTACTATTTATAAATAAATTATGGATATTAGTACATAACTTTTACAATTGCTTCTAAAGATCAGCAATAATTTAGATTTTAATATATTAATATATTAATTTTAATATATTAATAATTAATATATTAAAATTTTTAGCGACTCAATATTACCTTTCTGGCTTGCTGATCTCAACTACAATCGTACCGTTTACTAAACATAGAAAAACTAAGGTAATGGTACAAAACCCTAAAGACAACCAATAAGTTCTTAAATGTATTTAAAATTAGCACAGAAACTAGAATCATCGATCGACATTTAATATACAATTACTCACAAAGTCATCCAAAATAGAAATCATATGACTTGCAAAATAAACTTTGAAATTTGATTTAAACTAATATGATATTCAACCTTCAGCCATCGGGCATCACATTCGTTATATTAATAAACTAATGCAAAGTCAAGGTTATTGACATATGTATGTGTATTTGCTTCCTGAGTGATTTAAACTTTCCACTTGTTTATTTTTTTTTTAGCTTCACGCTGTATCCCGCATATTGATAAAGTACGCGGCAGGCAGAGGGAACCTAGTATTAAAACACTATGTTAACCACTTTCCGCTGAATTTCCCAAACTATAAACACACTATAAATTTATACGTAAAATTTTGTGTTTTTACCAGAGCGAGGAATTGGAAATATAAAATAATTAATTTCCTCGAGTGGGAATCGAACCTAAAACGCCACTGGCGTTTACCATTGAGTAAATGCTTACCCACTGCGCCACAGCGGCCTTTGATTGCACTTGTTTGTTATTCTTTAATATATCTCGCATTAATACGTCCGTGAAATATATTAGCATATTTGCTTTGGATAAGACTCGATATTTTGATGATTTGCTTAGAAAATATTATTATTGGGCCATCATTCAAATTTATATTTGAGTAATGGTGATATATTTATGAAGTAAACAGTTTAGCTCAGCTTTAAAGTATGTATGTTTCTTAAAGAATTTATGTAAATCTAAATGTATTGAAAATGTTTATGAATGTGGTGTTCATATAAACAGTATAAATTTATAGTGTAGTGTGATTTATTCATAAACTCATCGTTGAATAAATCTGCTTAAATGTTTTTTTATCTAGGTTCCAAATTTTTTCGTAGTGTCGTTCTTTTAATTTTATTATATCACCAACTATATTTTACTGTTATATCTTTATTATTACAAATAACATTAATTGAGATAATTTTATAATACTAAAACTGTTTCGATACAAACAGTTTACTTACAAAAGTAATTCTATATGCATTTTTTTAATAGTTTTTCAATTTATTTCATTCCGTCTAATCTAATCTTTATTAACAAATAATTATAAAAAAAAAAAAAAAATCAGCGTAGGCAGAGGAAACCTAGAGCTAAGACACTTCGTTTACCACTTTCCGCCGAATTCTGAAGGCATTGCGTGTTGAGTGGCGGAACTCAACGCCGCGCTTTGCCTCGACACCAGAGCGAAGAAATAGAAATATAAATTATACCATCATATACTTAAAATTATTTGAATATATTATTACCAAGTAGTTATAAATATTTGAAAATAAAGATTGCAATAGTACCATCTTGATTATGTAAATACCTACAGTATCGGATCATATCATCCATTTCATACGACGATATCTACGAGTAAGTTCCATTCCAGTACAAACCAGGCCAGCTAATGTTATCATTTAACTTTTGACCCAATATAATATTATAGACTAATGCGATAATTTAATAATTTTCATATGCAATTAAAAGCATAAATTATTAAAAGATAAAATATAATAAATAATATAAACAATAGAATGATTATTTTCTCTCTTTAATTATTTTTTAACTGCAAACAATCCCTCTATCAAATAGAATATAGGAAGAAATATATGTATAGATCTTGTTTTTTCCTTTTTTAAAAAACGGGAAAACATATCGTCAGCTTACAGTGTTACCTTCATTTTATTTCATATAGTAGAGCATACAAATAAATTTTCAAAATTGCAATAATTTTTGTAAAAATATGCGTTGCGTTTTTTTTCTTGGTCTTTTCTGATAATTTTCTTAATAGATTTATACCGACCGACATTATCAAAAAAGATTTTCCAAATCGTCTTAAAATTAAAAAACAAATTGTTTAAACTCTTTGTTTTTATGTCGATCTGTTTTTAGGTCGAGTGTTATTAAAATTAGAATGTAAAATAATAAAATATAATTTGCTTTGTGAATTCAGATCGTAGAAGGCTACGGACAAACGGAGTGCACGGCGCCCGTCACGCTCACGGTGCAGGGCGACCACGTGCCCGAGCACGTGGGGCCTCCCGTCGCTTGCTGCAAAATCAAGGTATATAAGTGATAATATTTTTAAGTGATATTGAGCTGTTACAAAGTTGTTTGGAATGTAGAGCAAAAGAGGGTACAAAAAGCATTTTTTTTTTGACGTAGCCAAATTAACCAATGCTCTATATTTACGGTTTTGTAACCTTCTGTCTATTAAAAAAATCAAATCAAATCAGCTTCACGCTGTACCCCGCACACAGCAGAGTAGGCAGAGAGAACCTAGTGTTAAGACACTTCCTTCCCCATTTTCTGCCGAATTCTAGAGGCATTGCGTGTTGAGTGGCAGAACTCAACGCCGCGTTTAACCTCGACACCAGAGCGAAGAAAACGGAAATATAAATTTAAGTAAATATTTCATCTCCTCGAGTGGGGATCGCCACGCTGCGCCACGACTGGCCTCTATCTCTCGACTGTCTATTAATTCAGCCAAATTTTCAATAATCATATTGGTTCTTAATAAAATAATTGTTTTGATAACCATAGCAATCTATATTGTTTCCGGCAGCTGGTGGACGTGCCGGAGATGGAGTACTACGCGGCGCAAGGACAGGGAGAGGTGTGCGTGCAGGGCGCCAACGTGTTCCGCGGGTACTTCAAGGAGCCGGAGAAGACGCGCGCCGTCGTGGACGCGCAGGGCTGGCACCACACCGGCGACGTGGGCAAGTGGCTGCCGGTCAGTGCGCGCTAGCGTTAGTTAGTGTAGGGGCGCAACGTGTTCCGCGGGTACTTCAAGGAGCCCGACAAGACGCGCGCCGTCGTGGACGCGCAGGGCTGGCACCACACCGGCGACGTGGGCAAGTGGCTGCCGGTCAGTGCGCGCTAGCGTTAGTTAGTGTAGGGGCGCAACGTGTTCCGCGGGTACTTCAAGGAGCCCGACAAGACGCGCGCCGTCGTGGACGCGCAGGGCTGGCACCACACCGGCGACGTGGGCAAGTGGCTGCCGGTCAGTGCGCGCTAGCGTTAGTTAGTGTAGGGGCGCAACGTGTTCCGCGGGTACTTCAAGGAGCCCGACAAGACGCGCGCCGTCGTGGACGCGCAGGGCTGGCACCACACCGGCGACGTGGGCAAGTGGCTGCCGGTCAGTGCGCGCTAGCGTTAGTTAGTGTAGGGGCGCAACGTGTTCCGCGGGTACTTCAAGGAGCCCGACAAGACGCGCGCCGTCGTGGACGCGCAGGGCTGGCACCACACCGGCGACGTGGGCAAGTGGCTGCCGGTCAGTGCGCGCTAGCGTTAGTTAGTGTAGGGGCGCAACGTGTTCCGCGGGTACTTCAAGGAGCCCGACAAGACGCGCGCCGTCGTGGACGCGCAGGGCTGGCACCACACCGGCGACGTGGGCAAGTGGCTGCCGGTCAGTGCGCGCTAGCGTTAGTTAGTGTAGGGGCGCAACGTGTTCCGCGGGTACTTCAAGGAGCCCGACAAGACGCGCGCCGTCGTGGACGCGCAGGGCTGGCACCACACCGGCGACGTGGGCAAGTGGCTGCCGGTCAGTGCGCGCTAGCGTTAGTTAGTGTAGGGGCGCAACGTGTTCCGCGGGTACTTCAAGGAGCCCGACAAGACGCGCGCCGTCGTGGACGCGCAGGGCTGGCACCACACCGGCGACGTGGGCAAGTGGCTGCCGGTCAGTGCGCGCTAGCGTTAGTTAGTGTAGGGGCGCAACGTGTTCCGCGGGTACTTCAAGGAGCCCGACAAGACGCGCGCCGTCGTGGACGCGCAGGGCTGGCACCACACCGGCGACGTGGGCAAGTGGCTGCCGGTCAGTGCGCGCTAGCGTTAGTTAGTGTAGGGGCGCAACGTGTTCCGCGGGTACTTCAAGGAGCCCGACAAGACGCGCGCCGTCGTGGACGCGCAGGGCTGGCACCACACCGGCGACGTGGGCAAGTGGCTGCCGGTCAGTGCGCGCTAGCGTTAGTTAGTGTAGGGGCGCAACGTGTTCCGCGGGTACTTCAAGGAGCCCGACAAGACGCGCGCCGTCGTGGACGCGCAGGGCTGGCACCACACCGGCGACGTGGGCAAGTGGCTGCCGGTCAGTGCGCGCTAGCGTTAGTTAGTGTAGGGGCGCAACGTGTTCCGCGGGTACTTCAAGGAGCCCGACAAGACGCGCGCCGTCGTGGACGCGCAGGGCTGGCACCACACCGGCGACGTGGGCAAGTGGCTGCCGGTCAGTGCGCGCTAGCGTTAGTTAGTGTAGGGGCGCAACGTGTTCCGCGGGTACTTCAAGGAGCCCGACAAGACGCGCGCCGTCGTGGACGCGCAGGGCTGGCACCACACCGGCGACGTGGGCAAGTGGCTGCCGGTCAGTGCGCGCTAGCGTTAGTTAGTGTAGGGGCGCAACGTGTTCCGCGGGTACTTCAAGGAGCCCGACAAGACGCGCGCCGTCGTGGACGCGCAGGGCTGGCACCACACCGGCGACGTGGGCAAGTGGCTGCCGGTCAGTGCGCGCTAGCGTTAGTTAGTGTAGGGGCGCAACGTGTTCCGCGGGTACTTCAAGGAGCCCGACAAGACGCGCGCCGTCGTGGACGCGCAGGGCTGGCACCACACCGGCGACGTGGGCAAGTGGCTGCCGGTCAGTGCGCGCTAGCGTTAGTTAGTGTAGGGGCGCAACGTGTTCCGCGGGTACTTCAAGGAGCCCGACAAGACGCGCGCCGTCGTGGACGCGCAGGGCTGGCACCACACCGGCGACGTGGGCAAGTGGCTGCCGGTCAGTGCGCGCTAGCGTTAGTTAGTGTAGGGGCGCAACGTGTTCCGCGGGTACTTCAAGGAGCCCGACAAGACGCGCGCCGTCGTGGACGCGCAGGGCTGGCACCACACCGGCGACGTGGGCAAGTGGCTGCCGGTCAGTGCGCGCTAGCGTTAGTTAGTGTAGGGGCGCAACGTGTTCCGCGGGTACTTCAAGGAGCCCGACAAGACGCGCGCCGTCGTGGACGCGCAGGGCTGGCACCACACCGGCGACGTGGGCAAGTGGCTGCCGGTCAGTGCGCGCTAGCGTTAGTTAGTGTAGGGGCGCAACGTGTTCCGCGGGTACTTCAAGGAGCCCGACAAGACGCGCGCCGTCGTGGACGCGCAGGGCTGGCACCACACCGGCGACGTGGGCAAGTGGCTGCCGGTCAGTGCGCGCTAGCGTTAGTTAGTGTAGGGGCGCAACGTGTTCCGCGGGTACTTCAAGGAGCCCGACAAGACGCGCGCCGTCGTGGACGCGCAGGGCTGGCACCACACCGGCGACGTGGGCAAGTGGCTGCCGGTCAGTGCGCGCTAGCGTTAGTTAGTGTAGGGGCGCAACGTGTTCCGCGGGTACTTCAAGGAGCCCGACAAGACGCGCGCCGTCGTGGACGCGCAGGGCTGGCACCACACCGGCGACGTGGGCAAGTGGCTGCCGGTCAGTGCGCGCTAGCGTTAGTTAGTGTAGGGGCGCAACGTGTTCCGCGGGTACTTCAAGGAGCCCGACAAGACGCGCGCCGTCGTGGACGCGCAGGGCTGGCACCACACCGGCGGACTCTTTACTTTATTCGTGGCAATGCTTTCGAATAAAAATTTAAAGCAAAACTATCGCGTGCCTTCCTAGACTTCTAGTATTGTGACCCACAACGCAAAATGAAATAAGATATTTTTTTCTACTATTAATACAAGATTAAAAACAACACTATTTCTTAAGTTTTGTTATTGTTATGAGATTTTTTAAACACTTACAAGATTTTTTTTTGAATTTGCAGAATGGTACCTTAAAAATCATTGACAGAAGAAAACACATTTTCAAATTATCACAAGGCGAATACATAGTTCCTGAGAAAATAGAAAACATTTATATTAGAAGTCAATACGTCGAACAAGTATTTGTTCACGGTGAATCATTAAAGGTAAGATTTTTTTCTTATTTTAGATTTACGCTGTACCCCGAAAACTTGAGGTTTTGTGTGCCAAGTGGCGGAATGGAAATGAGCGAGAATCATATGTGTCATTTATATATGTATGTGTAAGATCACTTATGTGGGTGTGTGATCTCATGTATGGTTGTGTGATCATAAGTGTGGATTTAAGATCATATGTGTTAACATGTGATCACATGTGAACATGTGATTACAAAACATATGTATTACATGTGGATGTGACATCACATGTGAGGATACTTACGTAGGTGTGTGATTACATATGATAACAAGTGTAGATGTGTGATTACTTGTAAACGTGTCATTACATGTATAGACGTTTTATCACATGTGTAGATGTGAAATCACATGTGTGGATGTGAAATAATAAACTTTATATCTTCTAAGATATATTGCAAAAACAAGTAATAACCAATGTCGTTGTCGACAGTCATGCGTAGTGGCGGTGGTGGTGCCGGACGTGGACGTGGTGAAGTGCTGGGCGCTGGAGAACGGCATCCAGGGCACGTTCTCCAAGCTCTGCGACGACGAGCGAGTCAAGACCATCATCATGGAGGACATGTTGCAGTGGGGAAAGAGCGCCGGACTCAAGACCTTCGAACAGGTATTTAATGTTTTTTTTCACACTTTATGTGCGTAAATAACGAACCGCGTCTGACTGTTAAAGCAACGGTCGTTAGTTCGATTCGCACTCGGTGAAGTTTATTTTCATTCCCTTGTTGTGGTAAGAAGACAAAAGATAACGTTAGGTCCCATCTTTTTACACATCAAGAATTGGACGGAAAGTTAGGAACATAACATTTTGCTTATTCAAACGAACAACATTTGAATAAACAGAATATTAATATCTAAAGAATACTAACAATAACTATTCTTTCACAGGTCAAAGACATATATCTACATCCTGATCCGTTCTCGGTGCAGAACGGTCTCCTCACACCCACAATGAAGGCGAAACGACCAGAAATCAGAAACTACTTCAAACCACAGATCGACGATATGTACAAAAAACTCGAATAACGATAACTTCTTTGTAAAATATATTTTATAACTAAAGTTATATATAAACCGACAGTTAAAATATGCTAACGCATGAGATGCTATTCGATACGTAATCCGTAAAATGCAACGCTTTAAGTAAATTTTGTTACGATATATTCATATTAATGATAAAATACCTACAAACTAAGGTTCCGTTGAGTTTTTTACGGAAAACTTTCGTTATGTTGTTCCTGAAATAAATGTAATCTTAATAGATTATATTCAAAATAGAAGAAAAATTACCGAAAGGTTAAATCATTTCAACAATATGGCGGTATCTTGTACATATATAAAAAAAATAACAGCAAATACGATATTAGTTCATATTAAATAAACAATAATTTCTATTATATTTTAATTTCCATTTAAAATTATATGAAAATAGTTGATAAATAAACAGTCCACAATGAAGCACCAGTTTATAATATTAGTGCTTATAAAAATAAAATAAATATTATTGACAATTTTATACTACAACCCACTCAGTGTTGGTTTTTTTTTATATAATAATTCATAAAAAAACATATAATATTACAATGCTTTTAGTTCTTAGTTAATAAATCAAGAGCTATAATATGAGATAATATAAAGTTTGTGAGCTAGTTGTAAAATAATTAAAATGATAGTACGATACATAATTTACCTATTTAGTACCATTTTTAAGGTATCTTATCTAAGTCACTTCTTACAGAGCCTTATGAAATGCTAATGTCAAAAAGTACACTCCCGCCAAAAAGTTTTCTAAATTTTTATTTATATACTAGTAAGTAGTAATATAAAAAAAATATGTCAATAAAAAATATGAAACATATACACACATATAACACTCTTATACATAGTTATTGCCGATTTCCTTTTTCTAATTTGATTTTTTCATTTGAAATCTTCAAAAGAAAAATCTAAATTAAAGAGTTTAAGCAATAAAATAATGCATTTTCGTTTGTATACAAAATTGAAGACATTTAAATCAAATATACATTTTCGAATTTAATTTGGTTATCAAATACTCGTTAAGTATCTTAAGACAAAAGATGAAAAACTTAATATAGGTAGTTACTTTGTTAGTCGATACTATGGCAATAATTAAAGGAACAATCGTTTCTTGTACAGTCAATTATTCATTGAATCAATTGTATTTGGTTAATTATTATATTCTTTCGAATTTTATTATTTTTAAATATTTTTTTAATGCGGAATTAAAATTCCGAAAATGAGATTATAGTGGTCTAACTCACATTTTCTTAAAATAACTGATTGTCAGTAAAGTCAAACTGATTTGACTGACTATCCATAATCAATATTTTTTTTATTTCTTATTAAACACATTTAATAAGTAACAATATTACTTAAAGAATGATTTGTAACTCGTTTTAACTTTGCGTATAATTTTCGTAATCATCTTATGGGTTTGGCCACTTCTATGACAAGACAATTGATTTTTTTTTAAACATGGTGACCTTTTAGACAACATATGGCAAAAGCTATATTAATCGAATAAATCAAACTGATAACATTGTTATGTATGTGCTAATGTTTTAATAAAAAATGACAGTTAAATATGATTTTAGACAGATTTTAGAAGTGAATTAAAGGTTATATATATTGTCTTAAAAAAAACTATATTGTTAGACAAATTTTAATTTGTTATTTTTTTTTCATTCTAAAAGTCGCCAGTCAACTTTGTCTAAACTTTTCTTTTTTTTTTATAGAAAAAAAAAAGTAATCTTACATAACGTATAATGATAAAATATGACGCCGTAAGCAATTTAGTAGGCAAATGTACTTTACGACAATTTTATACGCTAATTGTTATTAAGCAAAATGTTTTTAGATTTTACTTTCCTTTTCGTGTGTTTACGTTAAGTATTTGTATTGTTAGAGGGCGAATCTCTTTGGGTTGTGTGCTTGAAATGAGATTTCCACAACTAGGATTGCAATGGATGTCTGTCTGTCACTGAAAAATGCCTAAATAAACTATATTAGACCTACTTTTAAGAATGTATTGATTTTTTTTTCAAATTGCTAGTGCTTACTATAAAAAATATTTTAGGTCAACGTGTACTTAATAGAATATTATAGTTTTAAAATATTTGCAAAAAGATAAAATATGTTTAGCTTTAGTTTAGAAAAGCAGTGATTATTTAAAAAAAATGTTAGTTTGATGTGGGTTTTATGTAAATTGTGACAGAATGCATACGAGCGGGTTTCAGTGGGAGACAGATAATAAAATGTAGGTCAAACTGTCGCACCGTGTAGATAAGTTTGTATTCTCTATTTAAATTTAAGATTTGTGCTTTGAGCAACAACAACTTTAAGATTTCAAATTGTTCAAACCAAAATTTTGTTGTTATTTGGTGCAAGTTGTACTACGATAATTTATTTTTAAATAAAATTTTAAAAATATTGCTTTTTGGTTTTTTTTTTTGTTTTGAATTACTCTTCCTTGCTTCACAGATAACATGTTAATAGCTGTAGCTAGCTAAGATATGACTCCGGTAGTTTTAATATGATATACAAAAATAGTATTAAATAATTATATGTATAATTCAATTCATTCGAGAAAAACAGAGGAAGAAGGGAAGCAATACAATTTATAAAATAAACATTCGATATTAGAGGCCAGTCGTGGTGCAGGTGCACAAAGTGCGTCTGTAAAACCGACTGGTAGTGGGTTCGATCGCCACTCGAGAGGATGAAATATTTACTTAAATTCATCCATTTCTTCGCTCTGGCATCGAGGCAAAGCGCGGCGTTGAGTTCTGCCACTCAACACGCAATGCCTCCAAAATTCGGCAGAAAGTGGGGAACGGAGTGTCTTAACACTAAGTACCCTCTGCCTACCCCGCAGTGTGCGGGATACAGCGTGATGCTGATTTTTTTTTAATATCCGATATTACATATTTCCAAAAACAGTTATGTTGTTAGTTGATAATGAAGTACTAAATTTGCTCCAACTCAATCTAATATCCTTGTGTTTTTCCAAATGTAAGTTGATAGTGATATATTATTATTTCTCTTAAAATATATTTTATGATTTTGTTTTGAGTTTGGAAAGCTTACGATATATTCTATATTTATTTTACTAAATATATAAATTGTATTACTTGAAAATATGGAAAATTATAATGTTACTATTTTGTTCAGAGATAATATTATATATTTCTTAATGTTTTATTTTTATTTAATTTTCTACCATAGTACATAATATGAAAAAAGTAACATATTCATGAGGCCAGAGTAAGTTTGAGCAGGAACATAAGCGTGTGACTGTAAACGCGACTGGTTGTAGGATCGATCCACACTCGAAAAAAAATTTAATAATTGAATTTTTTCGCTCTGGTTTAGAGGCAAAGCACGACATTGAGTTCCGCCTCGCCACAACATGCAATATTTTCAAAATCCTGTGGAAAATTGGAAACACAGTGTCTTAACACTCATGAAGCATGAAACTGAAAAAAAACTAATATTTATTAGTTTTTATCTAAACCAGCACGTAATCATTTTTGCTTATTTTCCTAACATTAATTTCAGAGAAAAAGAAAATTAAAAACTTGAACATCCTATTCCTCAGTTCCTATCCTATGTCTATCGATCCTATCCTATGCCTAAGTTATATAACAGTGTAGTACAATCAACAACTTCAGTGAATGTATAATAGTATCAATTTACTACATCTAATATGAACTACATACTCGTACATGTGTTGAAGAAGGAAGTCTCCGCGTCTGGTCGACCCTCAGGCAATAATAAGAATTCCCGATAATCGTTTACTATTTTTATCTCTTGAATCAGTGTGCAGATGACAAATGATTTGATTTGATTTTTTTTAGCTTCACCTCTGCCTACACAGCTCTCTGCTCTCTCTGCCTACCCTGGTATATGCGTGATATAGCACGCGTATACCAGAGTAGGCAGATGGACCCTGAGGACCTAGTGTTATGACACTCCGTTCTCATTAAGGCACTTGCGCTCTCCACTTTCCGCCAAATTCTAGACGCCTGTTGAGTGCCAGAACTCCACGTCACTTTGGATTCATGGTTTGCCTCATTACTTCTCGTAAAGGAAATGACAAACCCACAACCTGTCCTGTTTACAGTTTACTAAAACGTAAACTTTCTAATGATTATTACTTAAAGAAATCTATTTCGCGTATTCTGAGACAAAAATCATGTGACCCGAGGTTCATTTTATTTATATTTACAAAATGTTATCATCAAATTTCAATTTCATAATCTAGTAAAAAATTATTCGATAATATTTTATCGTTTATCACGTCTGTATGTAAATGTCACGTCGTCACAGATATTTTTTGCATATTATATAATATTTCATAGTGTTACTGTGTGGTCCACTGTATTTTCTTATCAGTATAAGCATACATTGTTTTGTCTATTTAAAAATACTATAAATTATTTAATATTTTTCTCCCGCTGAAATTTAGAAATATGAATAAAAACAGTGAAAGAAGTCAATCTTGTTCATTGAAAGTAGACTACAAGAATACTACTAGGGAGTTTTATAGAAATCACAGAAGTGAATATCTGTTTTGAGGTTATATCACCCCGTCTTATCTATAATAGACACATTATTATAACGCCATAGAAAACGTCAACATAATGATCATTTTTATAGGTTTCATGTGTGATGCTAGCTGGCCAGTTAAACCTGATAAGACATGCATATAACGCTTAAGTAACAATTGTTCAGTAAGACCGAAAATTTTTCAAACAACGCAGGAACAAGGAAGGCACGGACGGAAAAAAATTAAAAGGAAATATTAATATCTTTGATATTGTGTTTTTGAAGGTCAACCGAGGTCTCCCCCTACCTCTCTTACCACTCACTTTGCCATCATAAATCTTTTTTGCCATTCTTTCATCACTCATTCGTGCAACGTGCCCACACCAGCTGAGCAGGTTCTTCTTCATTTTCACCGTGACATCCTCGCCAGTACCTGCCATTCTGTGTATCTTTTCATATCGGATTCGATTAGCTAAGCTGACTCCGCATATCCTACGAAGAGATCGCATCTTCACGGCATTCATCTTTTCTTTATTCTTCTTCTGTAATAAAGTAGGTACTAACGCTGCATTGTGTACGGCTAATAAAACTTACAACGTATTATTAAGGACAATTATTGCATACTTACTTCATTGGCATCTCTATAGTTTCATCTCTATTACTTTATGTTGAGAGATGTCAAATGGAAGTATCATAATACATGTCATAAAGCCCCAGACGCAGTAGCGGGTGGAGCCAAGTGCTAAATTTATTAAAAAATATATTAAAATTAAAAATATAACCTGAATTAGGCAAATCGTTTGGTTTAAATGTGAAGCTATATTTTTTAATTTTTCCTGTTATCTCTTTTTTTACAAAAATATGTCTATAGAAATCGCTTATTTTTTTATTGTAGCAACTGAAATAAGAAAAATAACCAAAAATGTATATAATACTTATATAGATTATGACACTCAATGAACGAGTTTAGAACTAGTTTTACGCAGATTTTATATGCTATTATTAGATCTCATAAAAGACACTTGACTTATCTAATTGTCTTAAAGTTGCTAAGATGAATCGATCTAAATTCTGAATCATGATCACTGAAAGTGATCTTTTACATATATTAAAAATGGACTAATACCAAATTATAAAAATAATAGTTACCTGTATTTCTTCTTATATAATTTGAATATACAAACATTTGAACAAAAACCTTACGATTTGAACAAAAAACTTAACCTTATATGGTAATAATAAAAGTAACTGAAAATAAAATAAATATTTTATAATAGTATACAAACTCATAATCATTTCATTTTCTAGAAAGACAACTACGTTACAATGGCGTCAAAAATAAATGAATTCTAATAGTACTACTAGCGACATCTCGTGTCCAATAGCTGTATTCTAATTCTGTTATTTGTTTTCAATAACATTTCAACTTTAAATACAGATTTTAATAACACAAGTAATTATGTTATCAATTTATAGCTTCATTATATGTTAATATATTCAAACAAACGTCGCAATAAAAGCAATTATATTAACTACTGCGTTTCTAAAATTTATTAATATACAAACTAGTAAAGAAATAATATCGATAATAGAACAAAAAAAGAAACTAATAAAGAAATTTAATTATAATATTATGCTAAGTACGTATATATTATAAATATAATTTTAATTTATTTTCAATAATACTAAAAAACACATCAAAAGTCAATCCACATCCAAATATGAGCTCAACAAACAAATAAATTCCAGAAACCATCAACTAATATGTAGGTAAAATCGAACCGACGACGGACAAATGACGTAAAGTTGGTGCCCATTCATTCATATGCACAACGCGGCGTTTTTATTTATACCGTATATCGCTTATCGGAGCATCGCTCGCCGGGCTTACATTCTGCTTAGTTGCCATACGGGCAGCGAGGTAGCTGCTCGCGTCCTGGCTGCAGCGGCGCCACTGCCGCCCCGTGACCTTGAACCAACCGTACGTCGTCGGCAGTGCCAAGATATGTCTCCTATCCCTAAACTATGATTGTTTTCCCTGCAAAGTATTACCAAAACGGGAACGCCCGTGCGCTCGCGCTGACACCTGTCAAAATGTTGTGACAACCTAATATAACCTCAATGTGTGTATAACACTAGTGAAAATGAACATTTTTAAAATGAGGAAGCTTCTACGTGGTCCCGGTGAGAAATACTTTTTTTTTAATATACCTATAGAGCTATTTACGCATTTGCTTTAATTTTTAGGTTATGCCATTCGTGTATATAGTGCCCGTATTGTTTTGAAAGCCGGCTACACACTGGGGACAACAGTCATTTACAACGCAGACAAAGCCGTGATCTCTGCGCGGAATCTAAAAATAACTCGCACAGTAATGGCGGTTAGGTTAATCAGCGGTTTACTCTAAGTTAGTAATACTTGGTGGAGATAAAATAAAATATTATTTAGCATTCGTGCGTTGGAATAGAATCATGATTTTACTTCGTGAATCGTTCCGGCTCATTTATTATTATTTCGCTATTAATTTACTTTATAGATGCCAATTGAGAGTTTATTATTGCATCATTTACGTCATTTAAATCGTTCTGTATATTGAAGCTGTTTTGTCTACTGTGGGCAATCGGTAATACTTACACAGATAATCAAGAACCGGAAAAAGTATAACTTTTTCTGTCATTTTTTAGTAGCTGTTGGTACAATCTCACAAATTGAAGCACTTTGAAATAGATTCAAAAAGGAAATAACGTAGAATGTTTAATTATTGCTATGTTTTTTACCGTTATAGCAGTTATTTTATTACAAAAACCACTTAGCGCGATGTAAAATTCCTTTTGAGACGCGTTTTGCATTGGAGTAACAAATTGTTGAACTATAAAAAGAATTAAATAGAAAACATTATGAAGTTAAGTATAAAATTAGTATGTGATACAGATATTTACGTATAATTATCAGATTATTGTATATTTTGGATGACACTTTTTTTTTGCGATAAACAATCGCTAGTATTTGCCGATTTAAATAAAAAAATATATTAGATAGTGTTATCCAATAGATAAATCCATTTTACGTAACAGATGAAAACAAAACTGGTTAATAATTATAAAATGTTTCATTCTATTGTTTCCTCTTTTTATATACTCCATATTAAACACTGGAATATATAGTTAAAGATAAATAAAACTGTAATCAAAGAGAATACAGAGAATTCAACCCTCTTTCCAAAGCATCTAAATAAATCAGCTTCACGCTGTATCCCGCACACAGCAGGGTAGGAAGAAGGAACCTAGTATTCAGACACTCCGTTCCCCACTTTCTGCCAAATCCTGGAGGCATTGTGTGTTGAGTGGCAGAACTCAATGCCGCGCTTTGCCTCGACACCAGAGCGAAGAAATGGAAATATAAATTTAAGTAAATATTTCATCTCCTCGAGTGGGGATCGAACCAAAAAACCAGTCGGTTTTACTCTGCTGACCTCTTCTTTCTCTGAATTTCCTTTTTTTTAAATTCTATATATTTTAATAAAATAGTAAATACGCCTCAACGTACAACGTATATATCAATAAAATATTAAGCACGAGTGGCCATCCACTTTGACAGGCCCGAATTTTTCTATGACGTCAAGATAACACGTATGTATTGATCTGATCGCGGTATGCTATAAGAATTTGCTACTATTAATTTCACGAGGTGATTTATATAATATTTTTTTATAATACCACCTCTCTTGAAACGATATTTCAATGTCAATAAAATTTAATATGATATATTTAAAAAATACAAAAAAGATTTAAACATATTTGGATTCATAATTTTCAAACTTAAACTATTTAATATTTTCTTATTTCAGGTGGTTTATATTGTTGTGTCTCGTTTGTATACTTTTAGAAAAAAAAAAATGATTCTATTAAAAACTCTTTTAGAGAAGATAGGGTTTTCACTTTACAGGATAAATCTGTAGTATTTCATAAATCTTTTAATTTTCGTCTGATGTGCAGTAGGATATGATTAACTTTGCACCGAAACAATCATTTAGAGCAATTATAATATTTTAAGGAAAAAATTGTAGGCACATGATATCATACAAGAACACAGTCATTTAAATTTGATCGTATTAATAACTTTAGTACTATTTCTTAGCTTTGATTCTCACCGACACTTCTTAAGGAAAAATCCTTGAAAGATTCCTTAACAGTATTCATCCAATTTCTGATTAATATTTGTAGGTAATGACCAATGCAGCACATTTAAAATATCAATCAGAAATTGGAAAAATACGATAAACTCTAATTAATTCTAATAACCTTTTTTTACACTTTCAAGGTTCAACCAAAATATTAACAGTACAAGGTTACCAGTTTCCAGTTATAAAATTTCATTAAACGTGGAATTTTTTTATCGTTTATATAAAGAAGTCCACGAAAATTAGGGATATTGAGGTCAAAGAAGCATACGAGAGAGAAAGTTTCATTTTTCTGATTATATTTTCGTCGCATCGTCGGCCATTATGAGTTTGTTTACGTTCCATCTTTTATCTGAGGTCAGGCATATATCTTCGGTTCCCTCACTCTCTTGAAGTGACAACTGAATAACTAATATTAAATTATATCTACAGTTAGGTGTTGAAATTAAAATTTATGAATTGCTATGATTAAGATTATAAATATCCGATTTATAATAGCTAGTGATAGTGAGGTCAGTGGTGGCGCAGATGCACAAGTGTGTGAAACGCGATTGATCGTGGATTCAATCTCCACTCGTAGAAATGAAATATTTATTAAAAAATTATATTTGAATTTCTTTGCTCTGATATCGAGGCAAAGTGCGGCGTTGAGTGCCGCCACTCAACACACAATGCCTTCAAAATTCGACGCAAAATGGGAAACGGACTATCTTAATACTAGATTCCCTCTGTCTAGCCTATATCGTGAAGCTGATTTAATAAAAGCGATTAATAACTAGTCATTGCAAACGTTTTGCAACAATCTATTAACCTTATTCCATTGATTTAAGAGACGATCGCGTGACATTAAGTATTGAAATATAAAAAAGAACAACCAGCTAAAATACGTATCTAATACCGGTATTAGAAAACATACGAGAAGATATTTAAATGCCAAACCAACATCGTTAATTTGTAGCGCTATTTCAATTTTATAGCTTTTGAGTGTGGAGTGGCTTTAAAATTTTAATTTAATGCTGATTACATTTGGAGTAAAGTTAAATATTGGTGTGACTATTTATAATACAATATATAAACATATTCTTGACAATCACTTGTAAACAAGAACACCTATCACTCATATTGCTGATATGTTTGTACGATATTGTATGTTGGATAGCGTAACCTAACGCCGTTCTTTGATTAACTAGATAGAAGAAATAAAATTCAAGGCCAATAGTGGCGTTGTGGCTGTAAACTTGATAGTTCGTATGTTCGACAACTCGAAAAATTGAAATATGTGATATTTTAATATTTTCGCTCTGGTAACGAGCCACACAACTGGCAATGCCATTTGGTTAAAAGTGGGGAACTAAAGTGGTTTAATGAGAACGGAGTGACTTAGCACTAGATTCACAGATTCCCAACCCTCCGCCTATCCTGCTAAAAACGGAATACAGAGTAAATCTACAAAAAATAACTAAAATTACACTACATAAACGTAAACTTTTCCTACATGATATTTGAACTCATATCCTGCTTAAAGAACCATTTTACAACTATAACTTGGCATTCTCTACGACACCTATACCATAATAGACGTGAAGACAATTCATTGAAACCAAAAAAGAAAAATGATTAATTTCAAATTAATAAGTTCTTTGATTTTCACGATTATTACACATTTTAAATGAAACTATTTTAACCGGATTAATCGCGTATATTTCCGTCCGTGGTCACGGACTAATGCAAAGTGTTTGAAACGTCGGGTTTCCAAAATGTATAATCTTAAATATACGCTATTAATCCGGTTAAAATAGTTTCATTTAAAGTTTTAAATTAATTTTTTTTTTTTGGTTTTGATGAATTGTACATTTAACATTTACTTAACCTAATTCTAACAAATCAATAGTATAGGTTTGTCGCGATGAATAATGCAAATATGCAAAAATTGTATGTAATTCTTTAGTCGGAAACGTGACGTGGGTGAGGTAGCAGCCGTTCGAGGTACCCGCGTGTTTCGAATGACAAATATAAAAATATATAACCCCATTAGGAAATATTATGCGGATCTCTGAAGTGTGGAATTGTATTTTTAAAGTGCAAAAAAAATATCGAAAGCAAAGCTGAAATCTTAAGGCTCAATTTGAAGGTCAATTTTAAAATTAAAGTTTTTTTCAGCTTCATATTGTATTCCGCATGCAGCAGGGTAGGTAGAGAGACTCTCTCTGAGAGAGCCTAGTGTTAGGACCTCCGTTTCCCATTTTCCGCCGAATTCTGTATCCATAGTATATAGAGTGATGAAACACCTCGCTAAAAATATTAAATATTTCATTTTCCCGAATGGAAACCAAAGTCAAAACCTATCACGTTTACAGTCACACGGTTGTGCCCCTCCTCCACGACTGGCCTTAATTGAAGATCACCTTTCAAATTATGTTTTATTTAATTGGAATATTGTGCTTATTCTGATGAATAGCCAAAGTAATAGATTTTTTTGTATTAAGAATATATGAATAAAACTGCTATGCATCGAGTACCTTGTGGTAATTTACCAATTTGAAACCATTGCAAGTGCAAAATATGCGACCTTCTATCGTCCTGATTCAACGTAATATTGCAAAACATATATGTGAGTCAAATTTTAACGAGAAGCGTATAGTTTTTTAAAGCTATTGTTTGAAACGACCAAAAAAATTATATATATATAAGGATCTTCGCATGACCCAAGGCTTATTTTTGCCAGGTTGTGAGTTCGATTCCCATTCAAGCAAATGAAATATTTAATATTTTCATTTTTTCGCTCTGGTTCGAGGAAAACGCGGCTTTGAGTTCCGCCACTAAACACGCAATGCCTTCAGAATTCGGCGAAAAGTGAGGAACGAAGTGTAGTTTAACACTAAATTCCCTCTGCCTATCCTGCTATGGGCGAAATACAATGTGAAGCTAAAAAAAAATCAGTTGTTATATAAAAGGATATTTAAAAGAAAGAAAAGAGTGTCATTATCTTCTATAATAGATTAAATAAACCAAAAATATGCTTATTTTTCAAAGAAACGAGATAAATATCTGACAGAAATTGATGTATGAAAGCAGGAAATAATCACTTTAAACGTCTCTTAACCAACGTCTATTTCAATCTTGACATTGTCAATAGATCTTAGTTAAAACCATTTATAGCACGTATTATTTATTTATACAAAATAAATTCCATTAAGAAAAATCCATCGAAAAATCATCGAGATTTCTCTTTCGATAAAAATGGACTTTTTTCTATTATAAAACAGAGAATATTATAATTTTTTAAATATCGATATAAAATATATATGTTTAACTATTTGAGGCCAGTCGTGGCGCAACGGCACGAGGTGTGACTGTAAAACCGACTGGTTGTGGGTTCGATCTCCAATCGAGGAGACGAATATTTACTTAAATTTATATTTCCATTTCTTCGCTCTCGTGTCGAGGTTAAGCGCGGCGTTGAGTTCCGCCACTCAACACGCAATGCAAGTGGGGAACGGAATGTCTTCACACTAGGTTCCCTCTGCCTACCCTGCTGTATGCGGGTTGCAGCGTGAAGCTGATTTAATTTAATTTTATATTTAGTTAAACATGTATATTTTATTATAGTTATTTTATATACATCTTATAGTGAGAGCCAATTAGGGCTCTGTGACAATTGTGGCTGTGATCCGATGTGAATGAACAAATTTTCGCATTTCGCCGTTCTGAAAAACAAATTACGGTGTTGAGTTCCGTCACTCGACACGTAGTCATGAATTCAAACGGACAGCGAAGTGCTTCAATATTTAATAAACGTAGAAGCTGAAAAAAAACCTGAATAGAAAAAGTAAATTTTATTTACAAAGCTCAAAAATACTTGTAAAATAAAATTAAATGAAATTCTACCTCTAACAGAAACTTCATCAAATATTTTCTTGGATGGTGAACCCTACCTGTTCACGTAATGTGGCATATGGCCAAGTAAATTTGGCATTATCCGTCAATTTTGGCTCAGTGACAGACTTTGTTCCTATCAGGACATAAATTTTAAAATTAATGCGTGCATTGACGTTGTTTTGTTATATTTCAAGTGTATTATTAAATTATATATTTACTATTCATTTAAATTATACGTTTGTATATCTTATAAAAATCAATAGAATATGATAAAAGACCAAACGTAACGCAGAGGCACAAACGTGTGACAAGTTGTGGATTCGATTCCCACTCGAGGAAATGAAATATTTAATATTTTCATTGAGCTCAGCCCTTCAACACGTAATGCATCTAGAATTCTGTGGAAAATGCGGAGTGTCTTAACACTAGGATCCCTCTGCGTAACTTACTATGTGGAATATAGCGTGAAACTGAGATATAATAAGATTCATAATTTTTTATCAAAAATTTTCTAGATTTTGATATGGTAGTGTAAACTTCAAAACAACATTATAATTTATATATTTCGTATAATTCTAAGAGAATAAATACTTACCTAAAATTGTAGACATTTCTTTCGTTCATTATATCGTTTCTTATATTAATAACGATTAACATTCATGACATCATCAAATTGCTTTTTTATTACTTTAAATAAAATTAAAAAAAAAACGTTATCATCAGTAAGATTAATTTTACAAACAAATTATTTATAAAATTGAATTGTAATAATAAATTTATATTTATTAATAATTTGACTTTATTTGTCTTTTGGCGTTGCAAGATAAGAGCGTTAGGTATAAATGTAATGTTATCTCGTTATAAACAGACAGCCGTAGTGTGACTCCCAATTTATCAAGATAATACTAATTTTATTTTAAAGTATGGACGTTTCAGTTTATGATAGCTCACGATTCTAAATTTAATCGGAACTCAACGCCGCGCTTTGCCTCATTGTCAGAGCGAGGAAAGGAAAATATTTAATTTCCTCAAGCGGGAATGGAACCTGTCGCGCTTGTAGTTGAGCGGTTGAGCGCCAGCGCTACGACTGTCCTCTAATAATAACTATGTAATTTAGGTTTTAATTAAATATTTGGTAAAAATAGTAAAATCATATTGAAGCGAATTGACTTTTCAAGGTGCAATGCTATTTTTGAAAATAAAAAAATGCTTTTTTATGCAATATTAGAAATATCCCTATAACATCATCACTTAAGAAAAAATAACCTACATTACATTTATGAAGGTTTTCTACGTTGGATACATAATAATACCAGTTATTTCAAATTCAACTATTGAATGTAAATTATGAATCGGTAACAAAAGTAACATGGTCCAATGGTTGGTTCTTTTGCGTAACGTCAAAGGACGCTATTCTAATATCGATTAGTATTTGATTGATTGAATTTGTTGCTGCTTCGATGGAAATAGAATAGTTTTTATATAGAATTTATTTATTATTTAATAAATATTAATTTAAATGTATAATAAATACATTTAAAATTGTTTTTTTAGCTTCTTATCATTAGGTTCCCTATGCCTACTGTGCTATATACGGGATACGCTCCGTTCTCCACATTTCGTCCAATTTTGGAGATATTGCGCTGTGAGTGGCGGACATCAACGCCGTGCTGTGCTTCGTTAGCAAAGCAATAAAAAGGAAAATAATACATTCCTTCTACATTCAGACACTGTCTCAGATTATATATAAAATCTCTAGTATTATAGTATTACATAATATTAAATATATGAACTTATGAAGCCCTCGTGTCGTAATTGGAGCGTATCCGACCGAAGCCGACGATTACAGACTCCAATGACACAATGGTGGAGCGTTATGTTCCTCTTTCCTCTGAAAATAGATGAAAATGTAGTTGTATCGCGACGGCTGTGGGTTCTTTCTCAGTCGGGGGAAGGTTCTAAGGCAAACGCGCACCGTTGAGTTCCGCCAGTCAACACGCAATGCAACTCGAAAATTCGGCAGTGTGGGGAACAGAGTGTCTTAACTAACTCTAGGTTCGGGGTAAATAGAGAGGGATCTTCTATCCTTATGTCATCGAGATACAGCGTGAAGCTGAAAAAAAACTACTTACTCCGGTTTTAATCCATTAATTTATTTATTAATTATTCCTTTCTAGATACTCTCAGACCAGTTACGTGAGGAATCGCAGATTTGCATAAGGAATTTATTAAAATTGATTGATATTAAATTAATGAGGCAGTCGTAGCCCAGGGGCACAAGAGTGTCAATGTAACGCGACGTTTGTGGGTTCGATCCTCACTCGAGGAAATGAAATATTTTTTATAAATTTATATTTCTATTTCTTCGCTCTGGCGTCGAGGCAAAGAGCGGCGTTGAGTTCCGTCACACAACACGCATTGCCTCCAAAATTCAGCGGAAAGTGGGGAACTGAGTGTCTTAATACTACGTTCCCTCTGCCTATCCTGCTGTGTGCGGGATACAGCGTGAAGCTGATTTAATTTTAATTAAATTAATCGAATTAATCATGTAACAGTTATAGCTCAAATTCTTTAGAAATACGGCAGCTTAAAGAAAAATAAATACAAAAACATATTAAAGCATTATCTATTCTACTGGTACACTCAATAACGGTAAAATACGTAAAACTGCACTGTTGTTTGGCGTGATATTATTGAAAAGTTTGAAGGTGAAATGTTTATACATTCTATTTATAGATGAAATACGTCTTTAAAATAAGACATCTAAATATTAGCTGTGTGATATATCAAGTCCGTCCGACTGAACTATACTTTTATAAGCGAAAATGTAATATGCGCGGCGTTGAGTTCCGCCTCTAAACAAGCAGTGCTTCAATCGGCGGGCGTTTTCTAGGTTCCCTTTTCCTACCCTGCTATGTGCGGGATACAGCGTGAAACTGAAAATATTAAATATACATATTTAAACATACATATCTTAGAATGTGCCTGAATATTGATTATGGATAATGATCGTGGATTCGAATCCACTCGAAAGAATAATGTTAGATATTTATAATATTATTATATTGATGCCATCAAGGAGCAGCTAGACAATGTACGACTGCTAATGAAATGGCTGTGGGTTTGATTCCCACTTGGGGGAATAAGTTATTTTAATTGCCTTGTTCTGGTAAGACGTAATTCGGGCAATCAGTGGAGAATACGAGCAAAGTAGCTTAACCAAAAGTGCTCTCTGCCTATCCTACTGTGCATAGAATACAGCGTGAAGAAAAATGTTTAAATAGCTGGCCGTAAATAGAACGTGTCTTATTACACTGTAACGATTAGTTATAGGTTCGTATTGAATGAAGGTCAAAAGACATTTATATTTAAATTTGGGAGATTTTTGAAACGTAATTATGTTTATTTTTCCTAAAATTTTAAAAATCACTTGTATTATTTATTATTTGTTATTTTGACTTCACTCTGTATCCCATACAGTAGGCTAGGCAGAGGGAACCTGGGAACCTAGTGCTAAAACATTCCATTCCTATCAAGACACTTCCCTTTCCCACTCTCCGCCTAATTCTGTAATAGTATCATTGCGTTTTGAGTAGTGGTACTCAACGTCGCGTCCTTGCCTCGTTACCAAAGCGAATAAATTAAAATATTAAATACTTATTTTCCTTATTTCATTTAATTTTTAAAAAATATGGTTAAAAACAATAGAAACTACTAGATTTATACTGAGAACTGAGCACTTATTTCTCACAATCATCATTTAAACGTACATTTTAGATGTTGTTTGATCTATAACGTATCGGCCGAGACCGTTTACGTTCACATTTGTTTATCTTATACCGTTTCTCTGATCTTTAATACTGTAGTTATGCTTGGTTTATATTATTTCTGAGAGTTCTTACATCTCTAGTACTATTTGGTATTGGCAATTTTATTAGTCATTTATTTTATATTAGAATTAAATCAGCTTCACGCTGTATCCCGCCCACTGCAGGGTAGGCAGAGGGAACCTAGAGTTGAGACACTCCGTTCCCCACGTGGCATTGCGTGTTGAGTGGAAGAACTCAACGCCGCGCTTGTCCTCGACACCAGAGCGAAGAAATGGAAATATAAATTTAAGTAAATATTTCATCTCCTCGAGTGGGGATCGAACCCACAACCAGTCGGTTTTACAGTCACACTTCGTGCCGCTGCGCCACGACTGGCCTCTTTATATTAGAATAATGTGGGAAATGAAAATTTGAGTGTCTGTTGTGTGTCTAAATCTCATTTTTTTTCGCTTCTTTACTCCACGCTGTACCCAGCAAATAGCAGAATAGGAAGGGGATATACTAAAACACTCCGTTCCCAACTTTCCAAATGAGTTACGGAGTAACTTATTTCCTCGAGTGGGAATCGAACTTACAATCATCACGTTTATATTATATCCTTTGGTCCTTGCACCACGACGGCCTCGAATAGACTTTTACAAGTACTTTTCAATCGTCGAATGAACATAACGCTACAGGCTCAAAAGGGAGTTCCGCTGCGAAAAGCCAACCGGCGGCCAAGATATTTAAAGATGAACATAAAATTAAATCGGCATATATTATAATAACTTAAATATAAATTATCCTTTTAAATTATACAGATACATATTTTAATAAATTATATTCTATAAAAAGAAACTAAATCACAACTATTTTTATACACCTACTGGCTATAACAAATCTCAATAGACAACCCACTATTCAAATAAAGTACGTGATCAGCATAAAGTATAATATCGCTGATAAATTCCACTCAGTTTTATTGTTTGTAAAATACCTAAGTGTATAAAAGATACCTACATTGGATTTGCATTCGTGACCTTGATAGAATGCAATTGCATAGCTGACTCTTGACGTTATAGAAGCAACTAATGCACACCTTTTAGTTTATCTATTCAAATTTTGCTCCATTTTGATATAGTAACGTTTTTGTATTGGATTTTGCTGTTACGTTATCAAATATTATGTATGCCTTTGATGTTCTACAAAAATATAATTTTATGATAATATGTTGATATATTTGCTGCGTTGAGTTTGGACACTTAATACGCAATGCCTTCAAAATTTGTAGGAAAATGGGGAACTGAAGTGTCCTATTTGGAACAGATTGTGTTAACGCTAGGTTCCCAAGTTCCACCCTGCTTTATGCGGGATACAGCTTGAAGCTATATATAGATAGATGTTTATATATGGAAAAGTTAAATGGTTGTATGGAAAAGTTCGACTAAAAATGTGATCGTTGTAGATTCGAAATCTATTTGGAGTTGGAACTAATTCTCAAATAGTACGTATTGATGGAAACCAATAACTTATACTATTTAAATAAACAGAAAGAAAACAATAATAATTGGTCCTTGAATTGAAAAAATATAATTAATGAGCAAAGAATAAAATCAATGACCTTGATGGCAGAATATAGATGGTTTCTTTTAATATAAACATTTATCAACTTCACACTGTATCCTTTACAGCAGGATAAGCAGAGAGAACCTAGTGTTAAGACACTCCGTTCCGTTCTGAATGGCGAAACTCAACTTAAAATATTTCTTCCAGAAATATAAATAGATTACCCTAGAAAGTCTGTTGTATTTTTATCAAACGTACTTAACATCGTATTGCCTTTCTACTTTATCATAGCAAAGGCGTTGTTTTCGTGTTACAAGAGATCATGAATACATAGTATGATCTGTTATCTGCAGTTTGCTCTTGATGTAATATGAGGATGTCGCAGTTTAGGTCATTGTGCTTGAAATATTTTAATTATGCTATTTCTTTATTAATTATTTTAGTAAAACTAGATATAGCTTCTTCAGATGAAGAATGTTAAATAATATACATTTGTGGACATCATGGCGCAGTGACACGGCGTTTGATTGTAAATGCGATGGTTATAGATTCGATCGCCTTTGGCGGGAATTAATTATTTTCATGTCCCTGCTCAAGCACTATAAAGAGTTCAGCCACTCAGTATACAATATCAAGAATTCAGGTGCAAAATAGATAGTGGTGTGTCGAAAAGTAGAGAATAGAGTGTCTTGACACTAGGATGCCTAAATACTAGGATATTTTATAAATTGCAGCATTGGGCATTGCCACTCAACAAGTATTCTCTTTAGTTGGTCAAAAATTGGTGAATGTCTCTGCCAATCATAACTTCTAACTCTTCGTTCAATTTTTTTTAAAAGCTTTCTCGTTTTGTATTAAACACGAACACGAAATCTCAGATTATTTCAAAAGTAAGGTATATTTACTTATATTATATTTGAGTAACCATATTTGTAATCACATAGAAAGTTATGAGGTGTGAGCTGGAGCTAACGTGTGGTCAATGTAAATATTTATTTGCTGCTGTCATGCAAAGAAGAATGATGTGAAAAAATCGTAGAATAGAAATATTACTAATTTTGATCCCAATCCTTGTGTAGATGTACGAGCGTGAGCTTGTAAACGCGACAGGTTGCGGGTTCAATTCCCACTCTAGTAAATTAAATTATTGAATATTTTCATTTGCCAGCTTTGGTAACGAGGTCAAGCGCGTTGAGCGCGTCACTCAACACTCAATGCCTCCAGAATTAGACGAAAAATAGGGAACGGAACTTTCTTATTGGGTACAGAGTGCATTAAAGCTGGGTTCCCAGGTTCCCACTGCCTACAAAAAAAATATCCATCCGTATGATTTTATTCAACGCTCATTAGTTATAATTCTATTTTAAATTACAACGCCAACTATTATTATTAAACCATTAAAAATAAATAAGTGTTGACGTAAAGAGAACCTATTAGTGTGCTACCGATAAGGAAAAGCTTCTACATACGACAGTTAACTTGCCAGCTTTCTCTGTATATTTTCATAAGAAGTGGCCAACAGTACTAACATAAAACTAAACTTAGAAACTTTAGTTGGAAATATAAGGCTTATTTATAAGTTTGTGAAATGCAATAGAAATACGACCAATTTAATGTTTATTGAACGATATTTAGTTATTTTGGACTTCCTACTAATATTATAAATGTGAAAGTTTGGATGTTTGTTCCACTTTAACGCAAAAACTATTGAATAAATTTAGATGAAACTTTACAGTAATGTAGCTTGTAAATAACATATAAGTCACAATTTTTGTGATTTTATATAATTTGCCTATAATTTAACCACAAGTGTATGCGGGCAAAGCCGCGTTTGAGCCGTTCGTGTTAGTATAAGGTATTATTATCTGTCAGTTAGTATATGCTTCGGCTTTTGAAACGTAATGTAATATTTGGATTTTAACATATGAATATAATTCGTTCTTGTCTAAACTAAATATAAACCCAAAGGAATGCATTTTTTTAATAAATTGATTTTTATTATTAAAGATAATTTTTAGGGTATTACCGCCTATTTTATCTTCTTAAATATTACGATTTTGTGGTAAGTGGATCTTACCTTAGTATAATATTCATCTCTAAGATTACCTAGAAATAGCGACACATTTTTTAGACCGAATAAACTAATACAATATACAATTATAATTATTTAACCTATTAAAAATATTTGTTAAATACTTATTCCTTAGCTATGATGAAAACAAATCAATATAACATTAAAACACGTACATATCTAATTCTAAATTTAGAATATCAAACGCATTATCCTCATTTCGTCACAGTCGAGTAATAATATAATATCAGCGGACGCGGCAATAATCTCTGGAAGCTATTTTCGTCCTTCTATATTTAGATCATCGTGTAAATACCACGACCAGTTATCACACTGACCGTACTCAGAACTATTTTAAGATTTAGTTGTTCATAGATTTACGTAAAGCATAAGGTTAAATATGTGAAATAATGTTATTGGGGAATTTAAAAAATGATAGTTTTATATATATATTGACTTCACTCTGTGAAAAGTCACTCTGTTTTAAACTTATGCCGGCTTAGAGCCAATTTGTTATGTTTAGGGGGACCTAACATCTTAGATCTCTTTCATTACCCTAGCCTTTCACCATAGAAAAAAATATTTATTTCTGTTTGGTAGTTTTTGCGTGATTGGCAAACAAACAAACAGACAGACAGACAAGAATCCTGCTGAGTGGCTTTTAACTTCTATAATCGATATATTAACCGACCTAGTTTTTTTATGTCTTTCATGTACAGAACCGACTTTTCTTTCCTTTTAATATTTTAAAATATTGTGAGACCAGTCGTGGTGCAGAATTACACTAGGTTCCCTCTGCCTACCCTGCTGTGTGCGGGATACAGCGTGAAGCTGATTCAATTTAATTTGATTTTCAAATATTGTGTCAAGACGCAGTGGTATATCTTTAGCATACTCTCTGTAAGCGCGACGGTTATGGGTTCTATTCAGATAGGAAATGGGGAACAGCATGTCTTAACACTAGGTTCCCTCTGCCTACCCTGCTGTGTGCTGAGGGAAACAGCGTGAAGCTTAAAAAAACACTCCACACAAACGACATTGATCTCATTGTGGCTGATCTATATAAGGACACAATGATCAACGACCATATGTCAAATCGTATGAACTATAACAAATAGAGCCTAATGACATTTTCGTGTATTGTATAGATATTAGATACGGCAATACATCTTCACATTCAAAAGATTTATAAATTGGCAATCGTTAAGGTTCCCATTACATACGTGATGGGTTACCTTGAGGGGACCTTGGATTTTGTGCGAATTAAAGTGGACTTCAAGAATTGCGAATGCCATATGTTAGAATATATATAGATGTTGCTGATTCTGATCACGAACTAAGAATTTGTTTAATGTCAGCAGTTTAGTTACAATCTAACTGAAATTACTTGGATATATAATAGATCCAAGCTTAATAGATAATAACAGTTTAGATTATAACTTAAGACCAACCATTATAAACTGCTCTTAACTCTGAAATCGATCTTGAAATGCTGTTTCCATACATAGATAATTAAAATGGCATCTCAAGATCGATAGATCGATCGTTGAAAGCGATTTATGGAAACGAAGGACAAAAAAGTGACAATAATACTTAATATTTAAAGTTTTTAATTTTACACTGCATATAGTAGAATATGTTGATATTGGAGAGAAAAAAAATCTATGTAAAAAGAAATATACTAGAACAAATTATTTTTTGATAGCTTGTGATAGATCATTATGATGATCAGCCTGTCCTCGTCCACTGGTGGACGTGGGCTTCTCCGATGACACACCACTGATCTCGATGCCTTTACCAGCCACAATGGCAACAATTTAAAAAAATGAATAATCTTGAATTAACAACATAAAGAAAGAATATCTAAACAAAATATTCTAAAAAACAGAAAAAAAAGAATATCTAAACAAAAGAATGTCTAACTGTTTACATACAAAAACTTTTCAAATATTATACAAAATATTTTCAAAAACTCGTTATACAGTTATTATTAATTAGATTACAAAAAAAGAAGGTAAGGACAAATAAACGAAATTTTGCGCTCAAAATCTTCAATTTTTTTTGTTTCTTTTTGTGAACAACATTAGGTATGTAACATTTTTACGGCAATTTTGACAAACAGGTGTCTTGTATGAACTGTTTGTTGCCTTAAAATATAATGGTAATTTAAATAAATCCAATATTTAAACATTTAAACATTGTTCTACTGAATATTATTTAGTATGTAGACAATTTAGGCCAGTTGTGACTCGTGGCGCAGGGGTGCTAGAGTGTGACTGTAACACAACGGTTCTAAGTTCGATCTCCACTCTGGTCATGAGCCAAAGCGATGTTGAGTTCCGTCACTCAATATGCAATGCCTTCAGAATTCGGCGGTCAGAGGGGAACGGAGTGTCTTGTCTAAGTGTCTTCTGTCTAATCTTCTATCTATGGAAAAAAAATTGATAGGTTTTACACCACTACTTCCACTACTTTCTCCGCTTTCCCATTGTTTTTGTTGCCAGATTGGGGAAACATTAGGTAATTAGGTATACCTATACCTTGAATTAATCCCACAACGATTACATGTAGGTACAAACCTACGTAGGACTTTAACCAAAACCACAATTACATCTAAAATAAATATAATGTGAATAATATTTAATAAAACTATTACAATCAACTTTGATTCTTCTGGTAACATTGACAGTGGAACCTCGGATTGTAGACTATTTATTTAATACGTTTTTAAGAAAAAAATAAAATAATAGTAAAATAGCTTCACGATGTATCTACCGCACACAGCAGGGTAGGCAGAGGGAACCTAGTGTTAAGGCACTCCGTTCGCCACTTTCTGCCGGATTCTCATTGCGTGTGGAGTAACAGAATTCAACGCCGCCAAAATATAAATAATAAATATTTCATTTCCTCGAGTGGGGATCGAAAACACAACAGTCGATTTCACACTTTGTGCCCCTGCGCCATGACTGCAATCAATATGTTTATTTTTGTTACAAAATGTTAATTTTCGAATCGAAAAGAAACTTTAAAAAAAAGGAAAACATAAATATAGATGAAGATAATGTTACTTTAGCACCATTAAATTAACACAGAACGTTCTAAGTGAATTAAAAAAAAAACGATGATGTGTTTACAGTTATTGATGACGATTTTTAATCAAAACGATTTAAAGAAAACAAGCGGAAATAATTTATAATTAAATAATTTTCGCTTGTTTTCCTTTTAATTTGTCTAAAAGTTTTCTATTAAACGTGTTTTGAAGTATTTTTAATGTTGATTAAATATATATATATAGTATAGATACAAATACCAAACGCTTTGACTGATTCCCCATTTTTTTGTAATATAAGACAAAACTGCGGAATGATTGTTTTATAACATCAGTTTGATGCAACTAAATACCAAATATTATGTAATAAAAATATGAACCAATGTTACCTAGATTAATAAAAACGATAATTCTGAATATCGTTTATGAATAGCTCTTTATGTGTAAAAGTTACCCATATAATGGGGGTAACTTCGACAGACTACAAAATTTAGATGTTCTTTTATGCTGATGGATTTTAAAAAGTTTATGTGAATATTTATAGGTGAAAAGTATTATAAGCGGACTAATAAAACAAAAACATTCTTACAATGTGCTTTAAATTTGAAGACAGTGTAAAATATCGCTGGTATCTGTAAAGTTACCCAGATTGACTATATATTATTATATATAAAAATAAAAAAATAGCTTCACACTGTACCCCGCATACAGCAAGGTGGGCAGAGGGAACCTAGTGTTAAGACACTCCGTTACCCACTTTCCGCCGAATTCTGGAGGCATTGCGTGCTGAGTGGCGTAACTCAACGCCGCGCTTTCCCCTCGGCACCAGAGCGAAGAAATGAAAATATAAATGTAAATAAATATTTCATTTCCTCGAGTGGGGTCGAACCCACAACCATTTGATTTTACAGTCACACTTTGTGCCTCTGCGCCACGACCGGCCTCACATTAGATATATATTTTATTATATTATTACATATATTTTAATATACTTTAAACTTTATATAAAAGCAATAATAAAATTGTTAAAACTTACCTAAATATACACGATAATAAAATTCATCTCCACAAATACTGGTGTGATAAATTTTTATTCGCAATTAGCGATGTCACTGTGGATGAATATAAACTTTGAGAAAACGAGAATTATATTTTTAGTACATTTATGTTTAAACATAAATTTCTACGGAAAAAAACACAAATTTTGGCGTTAAACTCGATTTAATGTGAAAATACGATTTTACGATCGACGAGAACGGAAATCAAGAGGTCAATATTCTAATATTTATTGTTTACACACAAAAATGGAGAGGACAATGTGTTACAAACTGTCAAATTGTTGTTTAAATTTACGATTTTAATATTTTTAACGTAAGAAATACATTGAGGCCAGTCGTGGCCCAGCGGTACAAAATGTGACTGTAAAACCGATTGGTTGTGGGTTCGATCCCCACTCGAAGAGATAAAATATTTACTTAAATTTATATTTCCATCTTCGCTCTGGTCGAGGTCGAGGCAAAGCGTGGCGTCGAGTTCTGCCACTCAACACGCAATGCCTCCAGAATTCGGCAGCAAGTGGGGAACGGAGTGTCCTAACACTAGGTTCCCCCTGCCTACCCTGCTGTGTACAGCGGGTTACAGCGTGAAGCTGATTTATTTTTTTTTAAATTTTAAATACATTGATGAAAATAAAATGATTACAAAATTAAGATTGCTTCATATTTGTAATTGATTAATCAGTACTTTATGTAATAAAAGAGTTTGTTGATTGAAAATATTTTTATTATCTCAATATGTATTAAATTAAACATTAATAAATAATTAAGATAAAATATTATATATAGGATGCAAACGGTACTGGCGAGATTCAAATTATAATTATTTACTTTTTTTTTATACTTCACGTTGTATTCCGCAAATAGGTTAGGCAGAGGAAACCTAGTGTTAAGACACTCGGTTCCCCTCCTCCCCGCCGAAAACTTGAGCATTGCGTGTTGGCTGGCGGAACTCAACTCCGTACTTTGCATTGTTGCCAGAGCAAGGAAATGAAAATATTATTAAATAATTAATTTCTCGAGCGGAAAGCGAACCCACAACCGTCGCCACGCCACGGCGCCTTCAAAGTATATAATCTTAGCAACTAAATAATATAGTATAATATTATAATGGTAAAATATAAAATAAATTGTAGCATTTTTATAATTAAGAGTTTGAAGTCGTTTTTAAATTTGATTTTTTTCCTGTCAGCACGAAATTTAAAAAAATATATATATTTTATTATTTCTCTTTATTTTATATAAAAAAAACTGTATTAAAGCGTTAAATGACATTGTAATGTAAATGTATGTATATTGATACAAATTGATCGATATTATCAAGATCGACAGGAATCGGCAACAGCCAGTACAGAGGCGTATGTAGTGGAACCTGAAGTGGTATTAACCTGGTTTTAACTTCCATCTTCCACCAAGGTCATATTACATAATACATGCAAATTATTAAAATGTAATTATTAATAATATTAGGTTTTTTTAAATTGTTTGTATTTTTTTTTTTTAATATTAATTATTTGAAACCTTAATACTTTTTAGAAAACGTATAAAAATTTGATCATAACGGGATTCGAACCCGCGCCTCTTGGACGGTTTCCAATAAGCGCGGTTTCCAATCCCGCTACGTTAAAATTTTTATACGTTTTTTTTTTTAAGTATTTTTCTTTCTTAAGTATGGAATGATATTTTATTTACACTCCCGTTCACTTTTTTTTTAAAACATTGCGTGTTGAACGGCGGAAATCAAAGCCACGCTTAATCTCCACGCCAGAACGAAAAAAATGAAAATATTAAATGACTAATTAAGTCACTACATGATATCAAGACAGATTATTTTGACATAATATTTATTTCGAATCTATATAAAAAAAAAACTTGTCTTTAAAGCTGGTGAAACTCCCAAATTACTGAAATAATATATTTATCTTTAATATGAGGCCAGTCGTGGCGCGGGGGCAAACACGTGTATACGTGACAGCTTGTGGGTTAGATCCCACTCGAGAAAAGGAAATATTTAATGTTTTCGTTTCTTCCACCTAGTGTCGAAGCAAAGCACGGCGTTGAACTCCGCCACTCAACACGCAATGCATTCAAAATTCAGCAGAACGAGAATAGAGTATTTTAACACTAGATTCCCTCCGCCTCCCTACCCTGTTGTATGCTGGATACAACGAAAAGCTGAGAAAAAAATAGTCTATAACATAACAGTTATATAACATTAAAAAAGTTCTATCTCTATTATCCTTTCTATATGGAGGTTATTTAATAACTCAACGTTATCACTACCAGAGCAATGGCCGTTCCCGTGAAACCGGTTACCGAAATCTCGTTTTTTGATAGCTCACAGCTCACAGCTCTTCGAGCGTTGAAATTTATATATTATATGTTTAATATTAAGTTAATGTTTTTATTTTCTTTTAATAATTTGAAATTTAAAAATTTTTCCCTACATTTAATAATTTGATAATTTAAAATTTAAAAGTTTTCCATACAAATTATTTTTTTTGGCTATTGTATTTATTTTGTTTGTTATAAAAGTTGGTAAATAGTGAATGAAAAGAACATATGGAAATTAAAATATTCTTTATTTAAATAGATTTTTTACATAACAATATATTCGCAAATATATAAAAAATATATTATTAATTAAATTAAATTAAAATTAAAGAGGCCAGTCGTGACGCAGGGGTACAAAGTGTGACTGTAAATCGACTGGTTGTGGGTTCGATCCCCACTCGAGGAGATGAAATATTTACTTAAATTTATATTTCCATTTCTTCGCTCTGGTGTCGAGGCAAAGCGCGGCGTTGAGTTCTGCCACTCAACACGCAAAGTCTTAACACTAGGTTCCCTCTGCCCACCCTGTTGTGTGCGAGCGTGAAGCTGATATTATTAATTATTACACCATCGAAACACATTATCATTTAGTCATTAATGTACAAAATGTCAGTCTTATCAGTTCAATAACTAGCGGTATCGCGGTATAAACGGCAAGATCGATCTCAAGATCGATCTCAGAATTTGTTTAAACACTATATGGGTAAATAATAATTATAGAAGTTAAATTACTTTATACTTACGCGTGAGTATAAAATTCAAAGGGAAAAAATACACGAACATTTATGACATTCAAAATTAAAAGATAAAAAATGATGAAATAACTTAATAAGTTGTTAATTAAATAATCCATAAACAAAACAAAAATCTTATTAACTTTTAAATACATTAAATATATGTATATAGTGTAAACACCGTAACCTTTATTATTCACTATTGTTATTTTCCTTATGACCAATTAAACTTCATAATATGTAATTTTTGAATCACAAGCAACATTTAAAAAAAAAACATCTAAATTTGTGTGTGATTATTAATAACAATCAGATTTTTTATGGAAAAATTTCAGTTTATTATATATTTACATTATTATTTATTGATATGAGGCCAGTCGTGGTGCAGCGGCACGAGGTGTGACTGTAAAACCGACTGGTTGTGGGTTCGATCCCCACTCGAGGAGATGAAATATTTACTTAAATTTATATTTCCATTTCTTCGCTCTGGTGTCGAGGTTAAGCGCGGCGTTGAGTTCTGCCACTCATCACGCAATGCCTCCAGAATTCGGCAGAAAGTGGGGAACGGAGTGTCTTAACACGAAGTTCCCTCTGCCTTACCTTGCTATGTGCGGGATACAGCGTGAAGCTGATTTATTTTTTTTATTTATTGATATTTTCAATATTCTTTGTAATTTGGAATTTTGTTGATATGGTTTTAAAAAACGAAATTCTCAAGGCCTTACCGTCTTCTATAAAAAATACCTTGATATAGCTACTATAACAGTATATTTTTGAATACTAATAAGTATTCAAATATGACGCATGCGCAGAACTGATTATAGCATTTTCTTATCTCCCAAAGCTATAAATAGACGCGGAAAGATTAGTTCCACGTAACTATAAAAATAATATGAATCAAATAAATACATATTTTTAAGATGACGTATGTTTTTTTTTAATATTCCACACGATTTTTAAGTTTTTTAAACATAAATATAAGTAATCACTCAGATACGTACGCAGCAAGGTAATATTTGCAGTAGATTTAAGTGGTTATTTCATTTATACATTTTTATGAGATTTTTAAGTACTTACAAAAAAGAGCGTAGTACTTATAATTGATAATAACTTAAACAATAAAAAAATTTCAAAACAATTAACTTAATGCGCGACTAAAAATTTAACTTTCTTGATAATGTGAACGAAATTATTTATTTTATTAATTTCTTTATTTGTACAGCACTTATATAAAAATACATAAAAAGACAGAAACGAAAACAAATGCACAAAAAGGTATGGTATGGCTAAGTAGCCATCTCTTCCAGACAACCTTTAGGGCGAAAAGAAACTATCATAATATTATTTTTATGTGAAAACTAAAATGTACCTTGATATTTAGTATAGCTATATATATATTACTTAGCTTTATTTAAAAATATTGATTTTATTATTATTTTTTGAAAAATTGTGGATAATTATTTTTACGAATATTTTTACTAGTGTTTTACTTTTATTAAAGTGCCACCTATCGAAATATTTATGAACGAAAATTATAAAAAAACTTATAGCTTAAGCTACTCGTCGCTAGATGGCTCTAATAACTATACTGCTATATTTTTTAACAAATATGAAATATAAATAATAAAACATCCTTATTTTACCGTAATATATTGAGTAACTAAAAAAAACACCCAAGGTCATCACTTTTTTGCCACGCTGTTTTCAACTTAACAGGAAATTTATTGATATTAAATAGGAAATAGTCATACTTGGTTGAAATTGTTCAGTTTTTTTACTTGATAGTTGATATAAGGCGTCATTCAAATGTACTATTGACTACGATCTGACTAAGGTATCGATACGCATAAGCGAGAGATTCTGGAGTGTTTCATATGATAGATACACTGTGGTCCAAGTTATAGAAGAAATGGTTTGAATTTGATAAATTATCTTTTAATAGTATCATTGCTTTTGTTTCAAAAGAGCTGTTTACAAAAAATCTGTTTTACCTCTATATCAAAAAAAAAAAATACTTACCTATGCAACGAATTAATATGAGGGTATGGTATCTTGGAAGAGTAAGATATAGTAAGAACGGTTTTTATATATAAAACAGGAAAGTCAGAATATCAAAGATTTGTAATATGATGTCGTTAAAAAAACATATTTTTTGGATCCACATAAACTGGTAATCAATAAAAAAGCCATAGCTGTTTAGCCCACGCTTAATACTAGTAGTTATCCAACTATATGGTATTTGCTGTTATTTAACAATCGAATGCCATTTTTTAAGGCGAGCACTAAAAACTAGTTTTACGCGAAATAACTTATTTTTGAGTATATATTTAATTTACAGACTTAAGTTATATTTTAAGTTAAAAGACTCATAGAGCCAGTTACTCTTTTTTAAAACATTTTTTACTATTTTATATACATTTATAATGTTTAAAATTAAAGTATCAAATTGTAGACAATGGTCTGTCATTAAACTGCCATTTTGTTGCATTTCGTGATATTCGTGATGATTTAAATATATCTTGTTAACACGTGCATGCAAACTTTCATATATTTTTTTTATTTTGTCACGCTTACCTTTTTATAAAAATTACAGAAAGAAAATTTACGAAAACAGATCCAAATTATATTGTGTTCGTTTAATAATTATAATATATTGGTTTATATTATTTATTAAAAGTACTTTAAATATTTCTATAAAAAAATTAATTTAACTACAAATTTTCGGAAAATGATTATACTTCAATTATTTTCATTTTTACGGTAAAAGCACGGCGTTAAGTTCCACCACTAAACATACAATATCATAGAGTAGGGAGAGAAGAGAGCAGTGTCTTAACCACTAGGTTTCCTCTGCCTTACGATGCCGGAAAAAAGCGTGAAGCTATAATAAGCTTTAAAATAAATATAAGTAGATCTAGATATTTTTCAAAACTCCTTTGGTGTGTTGTTTAGTTATAATAATATACTTTGTAAAATCAAATAATAACAAACAAAAAAGAGGCCGGTCGTGGCGCAGCGGCACGAGGTGTGACTGCAAAACCGACCGGTTGTGGGTTCGATCCCCACTCGAGGAGATGAAATATTTACTTAAATTTATATTTCCATTTCTTCGCTCTGGTGTCGAGGTTAAGCGCGGCGTTGAGTTCTGCCACTCAACACGCAATGCCTCCGGAATTCGGCAGAAAGTGGGGAACGGAGTGTTTTAACACTAGGTTCCCTCTGCCTACCCTGCTGTGTGCGGGATATAGCGTGAAGCTAATTTAATTTAATTTAATTTTAACAAACAAAAAGAAATAGTTTCAAAAAGTATTTTATCAGATAAATAGAAAATAAATTGTCGTAATTTACTCTCGCAGACTCATAAAGGATTAATCCTAAGCCTTCATATCTTCAAATATCACATGCTTTTTGTTTTTTTTTACAATAAACTGTCTAGCGGATATCAGACGTTGATCCGAACACACATCTTTGTAAGAAAGTCGTTAACATTGTTTTAGAAACACATTGTCATTATGATTCATTTTCTTACGTTTCAAGTTAAATATATAAAGAAATTCTATTTTTATATTTTGGCTTTTTTGATAAGTCAAAAATAAAGACTTATTTGCGCATTCATTTTGTTTTATTTTTTTTGTTTCACACGCACATAGCAGGGTAGGCAGAGGGAACTTGGGAACCTAATGTTTTGTTTCTGTTAAGACACTTTCGTTCCCGTTTGCCGAATGGAGGCATTGTGTGTTAAGTGAAGAAACTCAAAGCCGCGCTTTGCCTCTTTACCAGAGCAAGAAAATGAAAATATTAAATCTTTCATTTCTTCCAGTGGGAATCGAATCCACAAGCTCTTCAGTTGCAGACGCACGCTTGTGCTTCTGCGAGACGTCTGTATTTACTCTGGTCTTACTTTATTATTTTTACAAAATTTGAACAAGATAAAAAAAATCATATAATAATAAAAATGAAATAACAATTTCTATCATATTTGAAGACCTCCACCTGTCTCCTTACATTTATTTTACACCCACACAAATAATCTCACATAAATATTTAAAAAAAAAACAAAAAAAAAAATCCGCTATCGTCTAACACTTAAGCCATCAAGTCGAGTGGTTAAAACTAGTAAATATGACTTGGTGCGGCTGTCGCCAGTTCAATATAAATTTATTGTCAACCCGACATCGCTCTGCGCGCTCGTCTCGTATCCTTTAGCCTAGGCCTGGGAAATTTAAACAGTGTTTTCAGTGATAAAATAAATAATATAAATTTTGTAAAAATATATTAAAAAGATACTAAATTAGAAAAAAATACATTTCAAACCATTTGCGGTGTTAAGTGCTGTGCGATAACTCTATCTCGTGGACCAATTTGTAAGGTAAAATAATATGGATTTATTATTTAAATGAAATTGTCATTTTCAATAAATCTTGTTGAATTCTCGATATCGAATTCTCTGATTAATTATATATACTTGTAATAACTCATTAAACAAGTCATACACGTTATGTAGAGAATGTTGATAATCTTTGATAATAAGAGTTGAAATATCAACTTTTATGTATATAAAAAAAGATATTTGGTGGAAAGTATGGAATTAAGTGTCTTACCACGAGGTTCCAGGTTTCCCTCTGCCTATCTTGCTATGTGCGGGATACAGCGTGAAACTAAAAAAAACTCTATTGTCACTAAAATAGGAGGTTATTTATAATATGACTGTAATTTATTTTATAACAGTTACTATTTACTAACTAAAATCATATTAAATAATAATATAGAAATTCAAATTCAACCTTACTTTAAAAGAAATATATTCACATATCTTTAAATTAATTTTATGTAAGTATTCGATAACAATATGTAAATTAAGCCTGAATTTACTTTCATTTATAAGCAATACATATATTTATCATACATTCATTTAAAAATATATTTTAAAATCTAATAGTTTTGCTCAAAATCGATATAATTCTTATAACGAATGATAACATTTTTAATCTACTATAATTAAGTTGTAAGGTCAATGGCCGTTATCAACCGATTTAAAATACACTGATTTCTGATATTAAACGCAACAAGAGTTGTCTGAGACGTATTATTACATAGTTTAATATAGCAATTGTATGTCGTTTCTCTAGTCTATTGAGGCCATAGAGGTGAAGTGGAGTAGTGTAAGACTGTGAACGCGATGGTGACGGGTTCGATTTGACTTGGGGGAATTAATTATTTTCATTTTGCGGCCTCATGGCTAGACTACGCGGCGTCAAGTTCTGTCATTCAAGACGTAATATTCTGAATTCTTGATATTCCGTGTTTCGGTACGGTCCCTTTAGCTAACCTGCTTTATGCGGGATACAGCGTGAAACCAAGCAAAAAAAACGGTCACTAACTAATCATTTTTATAATATTAACATAATTCTTATAATAACATATATATTTAGACGCTTTATAAGATAAAATACATGTAAAAAACATACATTTTACCATTTTAGTTCTGCGTCATTTACCACAATATAGTGTTTGTTTATTTATATACAATATAATAGTAATTATAAGTTATTATCACATTGTATTTAATTATGTAGTCGTGTTCTTGTTATTTGTGTATATTATTACGGCATATTAGTTTACCAGTATTACTACTTAAATAGAAATTTGAATAACTTTAGTTATTTACGTTCAATTGTAACATGCCTATTGTATATTATGTATATTCTTTGGTCCGTATTTGTAAGCCACGCTATAGTCTGAGATCGATCTTGAGATGATGTTTTAGTCGTAAATTTTCTATTTATGAATGAAAACGGCATCTCAAGATTGATATCAGACTTAAGAGTGATTTATAACTACGGACCTTAGAATACATTGTATTTATATTAGAAATCAATGGTTCAAATTACAAAATTTTTGATTAAAATATGTCGGTTAAATATCTTTTATCTGTGATTATTTATCTGTATAATTTATAACCTGACTAATATCTATATAAACCTGTGTTTTTTGAAACATTTTGGCTTAGAAATTTGAAATTTGGTACGATGTAGGTCGGTCAGGGTGGTAGCGTACTGGAAGAGGAATTCCCAAAATTCCTAGGGGAGTGGAAAAAAAACGATATAATTTATTTTTATAATTTCTTGCTATGAACAAAATTTATTGCTATGAATGAACTAGATGATGGATCGTCAGTCTATTAAGACATTTATGTATGTATACAGATTATTAAACTAAATACCCATACATTGTAAATATTTACATAGCGATTTAGTTTCTTTATGCTGTACCCTGAATATTAGTAGGGTAGGCAGAGGGAACCTAGTGGTAAGCCACTCTATTCCCCAATTCCCGCCGAATTATTAAGGCATTGCTTGTGGAGTTGTGGAACTCAACACCGCAGTTTTTACTTTGGCTCCAGAGCAAAAATATGAAAACATTGATAAATTATAATTTCGAATGAGAATCGAACCCAGAACCAAACATCAAAATTTGGCAACCAACAAAATTCAGTTTCTTACTAAAACAACGAAAATGCCGGTATTCATTCGCAACATTTCATTGTAAATTAAAAGTAATATGATATATTGGTACACGGACAGACATCACGCGGTTTCAATTATATATACGCCGCTAAACGGCTACAGCGTATCGTTGTTTTTATTTACTTAACTACCGACTGACATGTCAGTAACGTCAGCGGCGAGGTGTTGTAAAATTAAAATCAAAAATAATTAAAATTGACGACATAGTGACGTATGTAGTTTGTACGGGTTCGATAAAATGTGATGAATGAGGATTTCGATGATTTATCTTGAACTGAATTATTTTATGATAGATTAGGTAAAAGAAATCTAGTGTTTAAACACTCCGTTGCCTACGCTCTGCGGGGTGGGAAAATACAAAATTCTTTTATCTCGCACATACCGGCGTGGCGTTGAGTTCCGCGATTCAACACACAATGTCTCCAGAATTCGACGGCAAGTTGAAAATGACAGTGTTTTAATGGGAATGGCGTGTGCTTGCACTAGGTTCCCAGGCTCCCTCTGCTTACCCTATGTACGGGATACAGCGTGAAGGCTAAAAAAAATATTTGGAGTAAAAAGGGGACATTATTAATTAATGAAAAATTTGTCTAGTTTTTTTCTTAATATTTTTTATGCTTGGCTCTGGCTCTGAGTAAACAGAGATTATTTTCTGGAGAAATTAGCTTTTAGGTTTAGTTATTCAAAACTTTATTTAAATTAATGAGTCCACAACTAAAAAATAATATTATAATAAATAAACTATAATATTATAAACTATATCAGAAAAAGATTGAAATGAAAAAAAAACTATAGGAAATTTACAAAAAAGTACCCTGAGTCGTATATAAATGTTGATATTTCGTAATTCTTAGTAATGTACGATTTGGTCGTCGTCCTTTGAACTTCACCGATCTCTTTTACTTTTGACCTTACATATTTTCCTCTGTGTGATAACCACGTGACAGAACCATAAATTCTTATATGGCGCTCCAGATTTTTTATTACTACACTTAAAGATTATGGTAAAATGATATTTTACTCTACACTTTAAGGATAAGTGTCTTAAGCAATTACGGCAATCAAAAGTGTGAAATACTTGTAAAAGTTGGTTAAAAATTCCTTAATGTTTTTACATTTTATATGTAATCTTCTCCATAAAGATTATTTTTATTTTAATACGTTAAAACTATTTCTGTATTTTTTTTGAGGTTGTTTTAGTTTATTTGTAATTAAGATATAATTAAAATAATACTAAAATACATCTATATATATAAAAGGACTTGTGCTGACTGACTGAGGTAAGACGCACGCAGAGCCGTAACCGCTGATGGTAGAAACGTGAAATTTGGGCAGATGTTTATTTTCATATTCTGGATATCCACTAAGAAGAGAATTTGAAAAATTTTAACCCTAAAGGGATGAAATAGGGGTTGAAAGTTTGTATGGAAAAAAAAATTTATCTGTACCGATTTTTATAAAATTTGAAATTCAGACTCTTAAAAATATTTCATTGAATACGTATTTCATGGTTTTTAAGAATTCACCCCCTAAGGGTTCAAATAAGGGATTGAAAGTTTATATGGAAAAATCTTTAAATTGCCACCGATTTTTATAAAAATTTAAATTCAGACTGTTAAAAATATTTTATTGAATACGTGTTTCGTGGTTTTTTATAGTTCACTCCTAATAAGCGGGCGAAGCCGCGCGCGCCCTCTAGTTTTGAATAAACATTAAACTGGTTTATAAATTCAAAAATTTTATGCGTATCCGATCGGTTAAAGTGACTTAACATAAACTTTACAGTTACACCATTATACTAAAATATAAAATATTATAGAAATTAAGTATTTTTTTACTTTGAGAGGTCCAAGCGGGTGACTAAACGGGACAGGGACACGATAAAAACTCGAAAAAATTAAATATATTAATATTTTCATTTCTTTGCTTTGGTGTTGAGGCGAAGCGCGGCGTTGAGTTACACCACTCAACACGCAATGCCTCCAGAAATCGACGGAAATTGGGGAACCGAGTGTCTTAACACGAGGCTAGTTCTGCCTACCCTGCTACATGGACTATACAGCGTGAAGCTGAAAAAAAAATTGTATAGTACATGACTTTATATATGAGGCCGGTGGTGGCGCAGCGGCACGAAGTATGACTGTAAAATCGACTGGTTGTGGGTTCGATCCCACTCGAGGAGATGAAATATTTACTTAAATTTATATTTTCATTTTTCGCTCTGGTGTCGAGACAGAATTTGGCGAGTGGGGAACGGAGTGTCTTAACTAGGTTTCCTCTGCCTATCCTAATGACTGTGTGCGGGATACAGCGTGTAGCTGATTTGATGAGTTTATATATATAGACATACATACATACATACATGTAAGTACACATTCCCTCGCCTTGACCGATAGTGTGTACCAGCTTAGACCAATTACACGCTACAATCCCTGCACTCTGACATTTCATACACGGACTCGTATGAGATAGGATCAAACAAACAACAATAATAACATATACTATTATTATACTACATACTACCGTCATGGTAAGGAATTTGATGGAAAAGGTCAAGCTTAAATACTAGTTATCAACTATAGGTTGATACCGTTGTGAAACAGTGATTTATAAGGCTGCGCGTAGGCAGAGGGCAGAGGGAACCTAGTGTTAAGACACTCCGTTCCCCATTTTCTGCCGAATTCTGGAGGCATTGCGTGTTGAGTGGCAAAACTCAACGCCACACGTTGCCTCGATGACAGAGCGGAGAAATGGAAATATAAATTTAAGTAAATATTTCATCTCCTCGAGTAGGGATCGAACCCACAACCAGTTGGTTTTACAGTCACACTTTATGCCCCTGCGCCACGACTGGCCTCTTAGGTAAGGTAAGGTATTTCAATACCTACTTAGCTATATTTCCTAATAAACGTCACAGGAAATACGAAGCGAATTGACGGATGAGCTCAAACTACTTCAAAGAAAAGTAATTGTACGTTTGCTGCATACTTATATCAATGAAAAATAAATATGGAACTTATACGTGCGTTATTACTGAGTTAGTATTAAAGTCATATACCATACCGTATGGCTTAAATCATATAAATAGCGGAGAAGGCAAAGGAAACATAGTCCGTTTCCCATTTTCCGCCGCTTTCTGGAGGCATTGCCTGTGGCGAAACTCAACGCCACGCTTGGCTTTTACACCAGAACGAAGAAATGAAAATATTCAATATTTTATTTCCTCAAGCGAGGATTGAACCCACAACCAATCGCATTTACAGTCAGCAGTTAAAATATGTTTAATATAACCTAGACACATAAACCGAAATATTTTGTATTTAAATACAACGTCATGTGACGTCATGCAGTCGGTACAAAAGTGGCCTTACTTATAAAATAGAATAATATAAGTAACATATTTTACTTATATAACATAGCTAAATATATAAGGAACCTTACGAATTTAATAATCTTAATTATATATTAATAATATACTATGCAAATTTCCATATATACTTACATATATCCCTAAATAACTTATTAGTTATACCACTTTACCGTTAACCGCCTCATGTGTCATAGTCATATAAAAATATCAGTTATTTGACCAAATTACCAGTTTAAGACGAGAAAGGTGAATTAATCATTAATTATTAAGCTCATACCACCCGTAAGTCTTTACTTTTGCGTATTTCATTCCGATATGAGTTATCCAGTCACCGCCCAGAAACACTTGTTCTTGATATGATCGTTATTTAACTGAGCTGTAAAATTTAAAATATTACATATTTTTTTGTATCTTGATGAACTTTAAATCGTATTATTTTTTAAGAAAAAAAAGAAAGCCTGTGACTGTAAACGCTGATAGCAACAACGACAGATTGTAGGTTCGATTCCACTCGAGGAAATAAATTATTTATTTAAATGTATATTTTTATTTTTTCGCTCTGGTGTCGAGACAAAGCGTGGCGTTGAGTTACCCCACTCAATACGTAATGCCTTCAGAATTAGGCGGAAAGTGTGGAGCAGTGGGTCTTAACACTAACCCTACAAGAAAAAAAAAGGTGTTAAGAAATTTTATTAAAGCCTGTACAAAGTAATTCTTTCAAACAAATTATGAAGTTTTGATTTAATCAGTTCAGTCAAAATTTATTATAAATTTTAATCGAACTGCTACACTCATTAACATCCATCAACGAGTCAGATCCAATTTTTTAAATTATATACGCTTTGATTACTTGGTTACTGTTACTGTTATTACATATTCAGGGTGGAAGCGTCAGCGCTCCTTTTACGGGAACAGCATATAGGAAAAAATATTTTAAACCCATATCTACAGAAATTAATCAAGATACCTCAACAGCTTAGACGTAGGATTTTTTTTTCATTTCACGATGTTTATCCATACCGTATTTCTTGTGAAGCAGTTACGAATAAATACTAATAATTTAGACACCTAGTACTGCAAAAATACTACTAAGCATTCTCAAAAACCATACCAGAACGAGAAATGGATATCTCTCGTTCTATTTTACGCAATTCAACATCGCCGCCATTACCTACGACTCGATATCGTGAATGAGGCGTTTGCGGCGTTTTCGCTTTGATAGGTCTGTTCAAGAAATAGCGTCTTATTTTACAACGATAATTTTATTAATTATTTAATTATTTTGTTTGAAAAAAACACTTTTTCATTTTTGTAAAAATCTCTTTTGTTTTAATTGTACATATTAGATTTTTATAGAGTAGTTACAATTGTGATTTCATTTAAATTGGTTTTGACAAAAACACTCTGTATATTATACATTTTATGTATTTTGAATGGGTGTAATAAAAGTCATTTAGCTTTAAATACATTTTAGTTCGTTCTTTCTTTCTTAGAACTATACTTTTTATTTTATGGTCCATATGAATAGTTTTTAAAGCGGTCTCTTAATAATAACATAGATTTTAGGTCATTTACAAACGGTTATACATGGCGCAGGGGCACAAACGCGTGAATGTAAACACGACAGCTTGTAGGTCCAATACGCACTCGAGAAAATAAAATATTTAATATCTTCATTTCTTCGCTCTAGTGAGGTGACAAAACGCGGCGTTGAGCTCCGCCTCTCTTAATACTAGGCTCCCTGCCTACCCTGCCACATATGGGATAGAGCTTGAACTTGAAGAGAAAACAAAAACAACAAATCGAAATGCATCCACAGACCACAAAACGCTCCAATTACATTCATAAATAGTTAAAACAAAAGGGTTGATGACCTCCACAATCGATATCGATTGATATAATTCTGTTTTGACAGGAGATTGATTCGATTAAAGAAATCGTGTACGATCACGAGACCAATATTGGTTGTATAGAAATGTGTGCAGTTATTGACGGCATAACGTTGTAAGGTCGAAGCTTTTGTTAACATTTTTTACGGTCATTTTATTGTATTTTATTACAATTTTACATTTTTTTTACATTTATATACTTGGCACACCTTGTGTGGTGGCAAAATAAATGTTTTTGTTCTTTTGTTGTCGCCTTTAATGATTCAAAGCTTTTTGGGTGATGGCACGTGATCGTTTTGTAATACAGAAGATAAATTCTTTTTTTTTTATTTTTATCAAACAAATGAATGGATGTCAAAAACATCACTACGAATAAATAATTCAATATGTCATTCACAAAATATCAAACTTATTTACTAAGTCACGATGATTTGAAACAATTTCGATAATTCCTGTACGATCAGCTTCACGCTGTATCCCGCACACAGCATGGTAGGCAGAGGGAACCTAGTGTTAAGACACTCCGTTCCCCACTTTCTGCCGAATTCTGGAGGCATTGCGTGTTGAGTGGCAGAACTCAACGCCGCGCTTAACCTCGACACCAGAGCGAAGAAATGGAAATATAAATTTAAGTAAATATTTCATCTCCTCGAGTGGGAATCGAAGCCACAACCAGTCGGTTTTACAGTCACACTTCGTGCCGCTACGCTACGACTGGCCTCGTATAATTAATAATACTTATATGTATAAATAATATTTTCTTTTTGTAGCTAAGAAAAATAGTATAATAATAATACTTACTAAGTTTTATTTATTTTGAATAAAAAAATAAAAAAAATATTAGACTAATTGAGAAAAATATGTATAACTTAACCAACTTTAGAAGAGTTATTTAATCTAATTACGAAGCTATATTTGTATATGACAAGTATTAACTATAAAAGGGTATCAAGATAGATTATGTGAAATGTTAATTTTAAAGGTTAAAATAGACTAATGTAGAGTAAAAACGATCCAAATGGTATAAGATTTATATTAAGATTAAATCAGTGGCATACGTTACGTCTGCATATTAAACATGATATTTTATTTTAGGGTTTTGAAAATTATAATATTTTTGAATTTTTTTTAAAGTGTTATTCCACACAACGTATGGCTCAGTGGTCAGAGCGCCTGGTCGATTTCCAGAAGGCGCGGGTTTGAGTCCCGCTAAGTTAAAATTTTTATACGTTTTATAAATAAGTATCTAATAATAATATTTATTGTAAGAATTTTTTTTCTCATTTATTTAACATACTATCGTGATTTAAAATTTTTATATGTTTTTTTATGAAGACATATTGATTTTTTTGATGTATGTGCTAATATCTATATACTTATATAATAAATAATTAATATATATACGTACAATAAAATTGTAACTGATCGCTGCGTATACGAGTATATCTAATTAAAAAATAAAAAATATATATATCAATATCAATTACAGTACAAATTAATTATATTACTAAAATATATCAGTCAAAACTACTTAGATGTTAACCCTATGTTATACCTTAAATTGGTTGACCTGAATGCCATCACTGGCTGTTCTATCTAGCTATGTCTAAATTTGTTCAATTATTTACTACATCTCTACGGAAGCACCTTATTTAAAGTGAACTATGTAATGTGAATATTCTTGTTTAGTAAATGGATTTTTTAATAAACTACTTACTTATTACCGTAATAGGTGACTAAATTAAAACATAATATTAGCTAAGTATAAAAATATATTATATATATTTAACGTCCTTGAAAATTTTTAACTAAACGACTTTTAGTACGCGATTTCATATTCTTTACCATTTGGTATGTATGACATGATATGTATTTAATATTCACAAAAAAATAAGAATAGCAGACGAAAAATTTATAATTTACAAATTATTTGTAAAATAAACTGTTTTTGGAAATTGCTTGAGACGGAGTCGCCGTTTTATCTTCTTACCAGAGCAAGAAAATGAAAATAATTAATTCCGTAAGTGGAAATCGAACCTGAGGCCGTCCTGGCGCAAAGGCACAAGGGTGTAACTTGAACGCGATGGTTGTGGGTACAATCCCCACTCGTGGGAATGAATTACTTTATGTTTTCATTTCTTCGCTCTGGCACTAAGGCAACAGTCTCGCGTTGCGTTCCGCCACTAAACACGCAATGCCTCTTTAAATGCGGCGTCTTTACACTAGGTTCCATCAGCTTACCCTGTTATATGTGAAATCGAACCCTCAATCATTGAATTATAAACTGTGCTGCTGCGTCATAATAGTCTCAATATCTTAACTTACCTTCACGCTTTATCCCTAGCGGGGTAGTCAGAGAGAACGGAGCGCCTAACGCTACGGTAATATAATATCGACAAATAAATAAAAATAAATAAGATAATAAGAGAGGTCAGTCGTAGTGTGACTGTAAATCAATTGGTTGTGGGTTCGATCCCCACTCGAGGAGATGAAATATTTACTTAAATTTATATTTCCAATTCTTCACTCTGGTGTCGAGGCAAAATGCGGCGTTGAGTTCTGCCACTTAACACGCAATGCCTCCAGAATTCGGCAGAAAGTAGGGAACGGAGTGTCTTAATACTAATTTCCCTCTGCCTACCCTGCTGTGTGCGGGATATAACGTGAAGCTGATTTATTTATTTATTTTTAAATTATAAGAACATCTTTTTCGCTACTGGTGTTAATAACATTTAATTAAATCCAAGAGTAAATTAAAATCAATTGTACTATTTTAAACGCGTTTCCATTTACTGTATACGGTTTAAATAACATAATTGAACGTATCACAACTCGACTTTTGAATTGATATAAATTGAGTACAAGATATAAATAGAATGGACTTGCATAGTAAAAATAAACTGTGGTTTATTGGTTTTAAGTGGTAGCTTATGTTTCTTAATTGGTTCAACGTCTGTTTGAACCCTTTCACGCGAAGTATAATATTACTTGTCTAAGCTGAAAAGAAAGCATGTTTTACTCATTTTTTAAGTAATGTATATATATACGGACGTGATACTATAAACGCGACTGAAATGAAATTTTTATTTTCATTTCTTCGCTTGAAGAAAAAATAATTAAATAAAAAAGATAAACTCAACGCAACGCTTTGGCTCGATACCAGAATTAAAAGAAATTACCAAAATTTTTTTTTTTGCCTCGAATGGGAGTCGAACTCACAACCTTGTGCCCGCGCCACAACTGGCCTCAAATATTTATTTAATACTCTGAACTCCTAGGTAATTGGTAAGTACATAGCGTTCTCAATATATGCAGCACACGCACCGAGGTCCGCTAAAGGATTAAATAACAAACATACTGTATTGTACAAATTTTATATATAGTCTTGCGTTCTAGATTTCTATGGAATAATCTAGATATTTTTAAAATTGTGTAAGCAAGATATCAATCAGATATTTGTAACAACTAATCGAGATTAAATACTTATTTGAAAATTAGCAAATGTAATAATTTTATAACTATCTTTAGTTTTCATTAATAAAAATGTACGTGATATAGTAGTTGAGTCTTTATTATAATTATAAAGTCGTAGATCGTTATATATTACATGTTTTCGAATCGAGCGAAAAGATGAGGAAATGGATTGTACATTACAGATGTGATGTAAAATGTGGAATTTAAAATTTGCTGAAAAGTAAAACAAACAAAAGAAAGAAAGAAATAAGAAAGAAAGACAGAAAGAAAGAAAGAAAGAAAGAAAGAAAGAAAGAAAGAAAGAAAGAAAGAAAGAAAGAAAGAAAGAAAGAAAGAAGAAAGAAAGAAAGAAAGAAAGAAAGAAAGAAAGAAAGAAAGAAAGAAAGAAAGAAAGAAAGAAAGAAAGAAAGAAAAGAAAGAAAGAAAGAAAGAAAGAAAGAAAGAAAGAAAGAAAGAAAGAAAGAAAGAAAGAAAGAAAGAAAGAAAGAAAGAAAGAAAGAAAGAAAGAAAGAAAGAAGAAAGAAAGAAAGAAAGAAAGAAAGAAAGAAAGAAAGAAAGAAAGAAAGAAAGAAAGAAAGAAAGAAAGAAAGAAAGAAAGAAAGAAAGAAAGAAAGAAAGAAAGAAAGAAAGAAAGAAAGAAAGAAAGAAAGAAAGAAAGAAAGAAAGAAAGAAAGAAAGAAAGAAAGAAAGAAAGAAAGAAAGAAAGAAAGAAAGAAAGAAAGAAAAGAAAGAAAGAAAGAAAGAAAGAAAGAAAGAAAGAAAGAAAGAAAGAAAGAAAGAAAGAAAGAAAGAAAGAAAGAAAGAAAGAAAGAAGAAAGAAGAAGAAAGAAAGAAAGAAAGAAAGAAAGAAAGAAAGAAAGAAAGAAAGAAAGAAAGAAAGAAAGAAAGAAAGAAAGAAGAAGAAAGAAAGAAAGAAAGAAAGAAAGAAAGAACGAAAGAAAGAACGAAAGAAAGAACGAAAGAAAGAAAGAAAGATGACAAAATATACACAGAAAAAATACCTTTTTTACTGCCTTTAAATTTTCAAAAATTACATTAGAAATATGGTGGGTTTTTTTCTTTATAATTATGTTTTTCTCTTATATTCGCTTGTGAATAAGATAAATGAAAACAAAATTGAAAAACTTGACGATCTTCAGAACCAAGGTGTTTTAGTCGAATTTAGGTCACGTACACGTAGATTCACTATCTTTCAAATTTATTGTATTTCAAGCGACCGGTTTTCAGTAAAATAACACCTGATTAGCAGTACCTAATGAGTTATTTAAAGTTTTTATGGCCCATTAGCGAATATTATATTTACGTATATTTATGTTAGTTTTGTATGTCAACAATTTTATTATCTCTTAATACTGATATGTCAGTGAGCTTTAATTACCTTGATATACATTAAATGTTTCTTTATTTGAGGTAATAATAATAAATTCTACAAAATAAGCTTTAAATTAAATTATAAAATTCGCTGTTTTATCTAATTTTGTTATGGAAACGTTTCGATATAATGTCGTTGTGTATTTTTATAAATATATAAAATCTTTCCAGGCCAGTCGTGGCGCAGGGGCACAAAGTGTGACTGTGAAACCGACTGGTTGTGGGTTCGATCCCCACTCGGGGAGATGAAATATTTACTTAAATTTATATTTCCATTTCTTTGCTCTGGTGTCGAGGACAAGCGCGGCGTTGAGTTCTGCCACTCAACACGCAATACCTTCAGAATTCGGCAGAAATTGGGGAACGTAGTGTCTTAATACTCGGTTCCCTCTGCCTACAATGATGGAATGTGCGGGATACAGCGTAATGTTGATTTATTTTCATTTTTTTTTTGTATAAATAATATAAAAAATAATTAACATTTCAAGATTTTCCATCCTTAAAAGTTTTTATAATAGCCCATTAGCAAATACTATATTTATGTTAGTTTTGTATGTCAACGATTTTATTATATATTTATAGTGATATATCAGTGAGCTTTAATTACTTCGATATACATTAAAACTTACCTAATACTTTATTTGAGATAATAATAATAAATTTCGCAAAATAAGTTCTAAATTAAAATATAAAACTTGTTATTTTATCTAATTTCTTTATGAACGATTTTCGATATAACATCGTCACTCTCTAAATAAATATATTTTTATAAAATCTAAAGTAGTATAATTAACGACAACGATTATCACAGGATTTCCCATACTTACCTACCAAGGAATATTTGAAAAGCATCATGCACAACGTCAGTTAATATAGGTTCGATTCCCACTCGAAAAAACAAATTATTTTTATTTTCTCGCTCTTGTAATTAGATAAAGCGCGGCGTTCAGGTAGCTCAACACGCTACAACGCATGTACAAAAGCGTCCTCTTATTAATAGCTTCCAGGTTCTTTTTCTTGACGTTGTTGGAAAATACTAATATAATAATAGTTGAGAGATGTTTTTCGGCTGTTTTATATCATAAATACTATATATAATGTAATTTCAAATAGTGTGGAAGTGTCAGCACCACATTAAATGAAACCACAGTTTTAACTACTCTATAAAAGCCTAATATAATTCAGAAAAAAATAAATTCCCAAAAATGAAAAAGTTTTTTTTTTCAAACAAAATAAATAATAAAATTGTAATTTTAAAACAAAACGCCATTTGTAAGGATGACGCACGCACACATAAACCTATCAAAGGAACACCGCCGCACACGCCTCATTTCGAAATCGAGTCGTATGTATTGGCGATAAAGTTCAAAGTTGTTTAACCTTTAGTAGTATTTTTGTAGTAGTAAGTGTTTATGTTATTGGGATCTATACGTAATCGCGTCACACGAAATACAGGTATGGATAAAAATCGTGAAATGAAAAAAAAATCCTACGTCTAAACTGTTGAGGCATCTTGACTAATTTTTTTAGGTATAGGTTTGAAATATTTTACCCTATATGCTGTTTCCGTAAATGGAGCGCTGCCTCTTCCACCCTGTATAATTGAGGCCGGTCGTGGCGCAGGTCCACATAGTGTGACTGTAAAACCGACTGGTTGTGGGTTCGATTACCACTCGAGGAAAATTCGCTACTAATTAAAGCTATAAAAGAGTGACACATTTCCAGATTGATGCTTAACGAACAGTAACCGACAACATTTTAATAAAACGGTTATTAATATATTATTTTTATTTTTTGTATTTTTTATCTGTATTGCTATATTTTTAAATGGTATTCGTTAAAATTAAAAATAAAGTATACTTTAAAATCTGGGGGCACGGCAGTGCCCCCGCCAAGTCGAGCAAAAAACAGCGGCACGGCCGTACCATACCATCTTTTTCTCGAAGCAATTCAGGCCATTTTCAACCCTCTATAACTTCGTTGTGGATAAAACAAGAAACCTGAATTTTCAGGCATTATATAAACACGGTATATTTAAAATTTCAGTCAATTTGAACCAGTAGTTTAAGAATGACAACTTGTTAAAGTTTCTAAATTTTGTCACTCACTGACTGACTCACCGATCATCAAAAGTCCAAGGCACTTCTAGCAGACATAGAAGCTTCAAATTTAGAATACAAATAGAGTTTAGGGTCTTAATCATGGGAAAACTTAAATATTTTGTAATTTCGGTCCAGTTTTCCAAATACACCAACTGCATGAATAACTTTGTAATCCCATATAAATGTATAGGATTACAAGGTTACATTTGCAGTTAATGAATCATTATTACTGTGTCCAAGTCGATGTATTTGTTTAAAACGTAAAATATTTTTAATATTGGCATGATAATAACTACTGTAATAACTTAAGACAGAAGGTCCTTTAAGTAGAGACTAAATAGATTAACCGACTTGGTATTACATGGATCTCACAAATTTTTACGGTAGAAAGACTGAGCTGCGAGACTTGGGTTTTTTTACAGGATGTTTTTGATGGTTCACATTTACTTGTTTACATATATATGCACGTCGTTATAACAGTGTGATCGCGGCAGTATGCGGACCAACGTAAGAAAATATTTTGATAAAATACCTTTAATAAGTAAATTCCTACTACCACTTTATACTATATTTAAATTAAATAAAAAATCAGCTTCACGCTGTATCCCGCACACAGCAGGGTAGGCAGAGGGAACATAGTGCTCTAAGGCACTCCGTTCCCCACTTATTAATATGATCTTTTAAATATCGCGAGGCCGAAAAAAAAATAAATAATATAAACCGAGACCCAAATATAGACTCATAATATACAGCAATTAGTTTATACACTAAACCCGCAATTATAAATATACTAACGAGTTTCTACTCACATAATATATTGCATATAAATCAAAGTTTTAATTATTGCAACTTATAAATTATACTGATATCCATACATATTTTAAATATCAACATATAACGATGCCGTAATATTTATTCTATTTTGTATTGTTGTTCTATTTTGTGTTGTAAATGTATTGATTTATTTATTACATTAAAGTAATAACAACGTACAGAACAAGTTCCCATTATAAATGGTAGTGTGGTATTTACAAATAGTTTCTTAATTTATAAAAGATCTATATAGATCTTAATCTATATATATAAAACAGGGGTTCCCAACCTTTTCTTGATCAAGGACCACTTTTATATCATTCTTGGTTGCAGGGACCACTATGTAGGAGGTATAATAAAAATTAACTGTGATAGTCAAACAAACTAAAACTCAATAGGAACTTACATTAAAAAAAAGATCTATATTACACGAGAAACTTCTGTGATTTCCCGCGAAAGCATCGTGGCGCAGTGTAACAATCGTGTGACTGTAAACGCGACGATTGTGGGTTCGATTCACAATGGGAGAATAAATTATTATTTATTAATATTTTTATTTCTTCGCTCTGGTAACAAGGCAAAGCACGGTCATTTGACCGTGTTATTGGGCAGAGGGATTTTTGGATTTTTTGGCCTATAATTTAAAAACTTCTTCAACGGCTTTGATGAAACATGGTTTGACGTGTGTTTCTTCGATTTAGAAATCTCAAAATATATGTGGGAAATTCAAGGAAATTCATGCTGTCACAGACCTCTTTCGCTCGTATCGTAATACACAGTTGGCTTGGATCATGCACCACAGACCACGCAAGGAGAGCTGTATTCGACCTTGCTAGGGCGAATGGATTGTCCCAAGTTTGTGAGCCACCTACGTGACTCCCGGACGTGGACAACCACAATGCCTCCTTATTGGACCATCTGCTGACATCACATCCGGAATAGTACATTATAAATAGCCAGCACTTGGTTTATCTGGTGGATCACCGATTGATCAATGACCGTCAATATAGCTTCCGCCATGGTCGAATTCGTGATTTTAGGATTTACCTAACCCACGGCTGCGCGGCGGTCTGCGGCTATCGAAAACAAGGGAGAGGGCCTTGCATTTAGTTTGGATATGGACAAGGCCTTCGATTGAGTGTGGCATGAGGCGCTTCTGCAAAACTTCCATTCTACGGCTTTCTCAGAATTTATGTAAGTGTATTGCCAACTTTCTCATTGGGTGCAACATCAAGGCCGTTGTCGGTGGGTTACTCAAATATTGCTCAGAAATATTGGGCATCCCCAAGGCTGCGTGCGTCTCCTAAACTGTTTCTTCTGAATATCAATGGCATGTTGGTTGATTCTAACATATATTGCTAAGTGCTATCATCTGGACAGTACCATAAACGTGCCTATCTCCTCAAAGGCCGGCCGCCCTGTAGCTCCTCTGGTATAGTGTGTAGCGATGACGGTGAGATAAATAGATGCAGTGAAAATTTTCATTTAATGGCAAATGAAAGATACAACACAAAAAATAATCACTTACCTACTATTTAGGGATGTTATTATTCAATAACAAATTTAAAAATATAGTTGAATTGATGAAACAGTCAGTAAAAACGATTCACGTCCTCATGTAGTTCAGTAAAAGTAAATACTATACTGACAGGCATTTATAACAAATGACAGAACAAAGCGTAGGTCATTGATTGCATATATCTTACATACGATAAACGTTCAATAGGATGGTTGACCACTAGTCAAATCCAATAGGTAATTCCAAATTTAAAATCAACTTTGCAAATTGTCAAAATACCATGCGTTGCGACGTCATAACTACGTAACGTGAACTGGCTTACTTAGTTCATAAAATCAATAAATTAATGTGTAATTATTTTAAAATATTTTCATGAATATGTATGTCGAAATAATTTATATTTGAGAACGGAGCAAACTCTACTACTACCCACTTAGCATGCTCTTCTCACTCATTGCGCGATGGACAACGCCTCGTGGAGGGGATGGTCCCCTAAAATTAAAATCGTTCGCGGACCACCTTTAGGCCTCTGCGGACCACTGGTGGTCCGCGGACCACCGGTTGGGAACCACTGATATAAAAGGACATGTACTGACTGACTGAGGTAAGGACGCACGCAGAGCCGTAACCGCTAATGGTAGAAACGTGAAACTTGGGCAGATGTTTATTTTCATACTCTGGACATCCACTAAGAAGGGAATTCAAAAATTTTAACCCTAAAGGGATGAAATAGGGGTTGAAAGTTTGTATGGAAAAAAAATTTATCTGCACCGATTTTTATAAAATTTGAAATTCAAACTCTTAAAAATATTTCATTGAACACGTGTTTCATGGTTTTTAAGAAATCACCCTCTAAGTTAGTTACCCTCTATATCTAGATATAAAACTTGGATATTATTTAAATTATTCAGTCAGACATTCACTCGTCAAAATTAAAATGTATTGCTCCACTTTGATAAGACTGCACGCAATGTTAAAAACCAATACTTTATTTCAGTTTAACACTGTATCTCGAAGGTAGTGTTAGTATACTTCGTTTCCCACTTTCCGTCGTATTTTGGAGCCATTGCGTATTGAGTGGCGGAACTCAACGCCGCGCTTTGCCACATCAGAGCGAAGAAATGGAAAAGGAAATTTAGGTAAATATTTCATTTCCTCGAGTAGAGCTCAAATCTACAACCAGTCGCGTTTACAGTTACACCCTTGTGCCACTGCGCTACGACGGCCTCAAAAAATGATATCAATACGCATAAAATGATTATAAATGTTTTAATTAAATATAAGATAAGATTAAAAATCGTTCAAGTATTTAACTTAAATATTGAATTAATTTTAAATTGAATTCGTTTAATTTTAATTTGAATATATTTAAATTTAAATATAATTCGTTATATTTATCACTTCAATGTTCAGAAAGAATTAGGAAGCAAAATAAAAACGAGAAATCCGATTCGACTGACGGAAATGTTTAAATCGATTTTTTAAAATAAATTCTTTATTGATTGCGCAGCCAAAAATGAAAATAATAAAGTAATTTATCAGTGTTCCTGTCGACAGCGAAGATCGTGTAAACACGAAACGCACTACGGAATTTCATATATATTTAATTAAAGTAAATCGATTTTACTTTCACAATATTTTGTATATAATCTGTTGATTATGTTTGACAGGTCGCCGAATAAGATGCATATCTGAAACTCAAATTAGTTACAGTACGGTCAACGAGTCGTGGCCGCTCTGAAGTTAGCTGACGGCTGCGCAAATTTTATAAAAAAAAAATTTACTTATGAATATTTTTTTCGAATGAACAATGCGCAAGAATTCATAAAACTTAACTTCAGGGTGGCCACGACTTGTTGGCCGTACTGTATATATAGTTTTGCGTGTTAACAATTTTTCACTCCAATTACCTTAATTTCGCTAAAATGCACTGTCGACTTTTGTCCTTAATTTTTTATGCAAACAGTATAAAGTTCAGATATTTTTTCATTGACGTTAATTATATAGTTGTATGTGAATGGTTTTATATATTTCTTTTAAAATATAAGATGACATTTTCAATTAAGGTGTAATAAAGCTTTTTCCGAATATTTATGAATAAAAAAAATAAAGTTTTCGTAATTAAAAAACAAGTGTATGAAAGACTATCAATATTTATGGAATGTTTTGATTTGATGCTTGGTTCACTATTTTCAATTCAGTTCAGTTCTTTTATTTTGGGTGTTTCGAGCGAGCCAATTGAGCACAGAATCACTTCGCCAATGTCACGTTGGAGAACACGCGAACGACACGACGATTCACTTTTTTAATCACTGACGTAAATTTATTGTTAGGACATTTTTTTTAGCTTCACACAGCAGAGTAGGCGGAGAGAACCTAGCTTAAGCCACTTTGTTCCCCACTTTCCGCCGAATTCTGGAGGCATTGTATGTTGAGTGGCGGAACTCATTACCTCGCTTTGCCTCGACACCAGAGCGAAGAAATGGAAATATAAGTTTAAATAAATATTTTATCTCCTCGAGTGGGGATCGAACCCACAACCAATCGATTTTACAGTCACACTTTGTGCCCATGCGCCACTACTGTCCTCTTTAGGACATTTTTTGTATTTTATTATTTAATTCTTAAATACGCTTATGATACTTATTTAGAAAACGTATAATAATTTGAACATTTTAACTTTAATTTCAAACATTTTAATTTCAAATTTTTATACGTTTTCTAAATAAGTATTTTTCTTTCTCAAGTGTGGAATAACACTTTAAAAATGTTTAAAAATACGCTTATGATATTGTATTATAGATATTTATAAAATATAATGAAAATTTAAACCTTTAAAGAGATTTGATGAATATAATAAGGTCTGTGGTAATATATTTACTTCCACGGATGTGTTTTTGTAGATATGTGTAAATTTGCATACCGCGAGTCATGGACTACTTAAGAAAAATCGAGACGTAGAGGTCGAACCTAGGTCGATACGTCTTAACGCTGTATCCCGCAGATACTCTGTTCCTCATTACTTCTTCTGGAGCAATGCCTCCAGAAGAATTAATGTGTGGTGGATATTAACATCGGGCTTTGCGTCGACACGCAAGAAATTAAAATGTTAAATATTTCGTTTAATTTCCTCGAGGGGGAATCGAACCCACTACCTATCGCATTACAGTCACATGTTTGTGACTGGCCTCAATTTATATACCTACAATTCCATTTAATATGTGTAATAAAATCGAACTTAAGTAAAAAAAAATCAACTCGAACTTATTTAGAAAACGTATTTAAATTTGAAGGTAGCGGGACTCGAACCCGCGCCTCCTGGTAACCGACTAGGTTTTTCTTTTCTAAATATGGAATAACACTTTAAAAATGTTAAAAATACCGAACTTAAGTACTTATAAATATGCTACTTGTATACACAGTAACAACAATCTGCGGTATGCGTGTTCAACAATCATTAAGAAACATATAGCTGGAAATGATATATATAAAATAATATATGAACTATAGCAAATCAAGATTACAATTTGGTCATAATGACATCAAAATGACACGGTTACTGAGATTGCCATTCCACCTTCCATCCTTCACACTGGTGACCTTTTGTTCCATCCATGCTCCATGTTTTAGTGATTGTGTGCATATGAGATATTTACAAACTCGATATTATGCGCCCACCGGAACTGTTAACAGTGACACCCACTCTTATATGTAGGATAAGGTTATGTATAATATGACATTGTAGTTTTATTATGTAGAGTAGGAACATATAAGTCGCCTTGTAATTTTATAAGTGCATGTATGTACTATTGAATGAATAGCTTAATATTATTAATAAATAATATTTGAAGATTATTAAAATGAAATTAAATTAAATCAGCTTCACGCTGTAACCCTCACACAGCAGAGTAGGCAGAGGGAACCTAGTGTTAAGACACTCCGTTCTCCATTTTCTGCCGAATTCTGGAAGCATTGCGTGTTGAGTGGCAAAACTCAACGTCGCGCTTGCGTCTGCTGTTGTGTACGGGATATAGCGTGAAGCTGTTTTTTTTTATTAAATAAATTTATTTTTGATCACGTCATGGAAAAGTCACAGTCCATTTTGGGCTTTAGAGTCGGGAAATATTTTGTATCCCATATTTATTTGGTCTCTAATGTAAATATTTCAGTTATCATTGGCCGTTTGCCTCATTTGTCACATCTTTTAAGTTCATCATTGTATGTTTATTCAGATGGTTAGAGTTTTTGATTAAAATTGATTGCCCTCATCGTTTCTACGTTTTGTTTTAATTTATAGTACATTACATTTTCTTTTTCTGCAATATAAATTTTTCGATTGTATTTAAAGATTTCTTTACGAAAATAAAGCTACTTCATCAGTAAGTATATTAGGTTCTACTTTCTTTTCATTTTCACAGTGTGATATCGTGCACATAGAAGGGTACGCAGATTGAATCTAGTGTTGGTACAATCTGTTCCCATTAAAACGCTTCCGTTCTCCACTTTTAGCAGAATTCTTGAGGCATTGTGTGTATGGCGAAAGACATCGTATCACTTTGTCTCGTTACCAGTGTTAGGAAATCAAAATATAAAATATTTCATTTATCCGATTGGAACTCGAACCCACAACCGTCGCGCCAACAGTCGCACTTTTGTGTGGGAGGTGCATTTGTAGAGGTGAATTTTTTACTTGAACAATGACTTAATTAGTTATAAAAATTACTTATATTTTGAATATTTATGCAGGAGTAAATATTATAATGTATCATATTCATGTTTATTTCCCAACATGAAAAAAGAAATATAGGGGAGAGGGGGGCACATTCGAACGATTTTTAAACTTTGTGTCATATCTAAAAATTCTACAGTTTTTAACTTCTTTACTATTTCACAATGCTTAGTCCAACTATTGTGCCACAAAATCGTAGCATCATATGTAGAAAAATATATAAGTTAAAGGTGCAATATCAACTTTAGTAGCAGTAGTCGAATGTTCAAAGCTGCCCCCCTTGCGGGGTAGCTTTGAACATATATGGGGCAGTTTTGAACTATCATCGAATTCAATGAAATTAAAAGGGTTTTAAGTAATTTTATCAATGAACTTAACATTAGAAACGATGGAGATCAAATATAAGTACCATGTTAACTTAAAAAAATAATATACCTAGTTTAATATTGCGATTGTACTAGTACTAGTGTTAAATAACTTTAATATTATTAATAGACTTTAAAAAACTTAAAAAAAACAAAAAAGTAGCTTTGGCTTCGTAGAAGTAATTAACATTATGGGATCAATCATAGAATAAATCTAATATTATGAAAATAAAACAAAATATTTTTTAAATAAACAGCTTACTACCCTAATTTGAACTTAGAAAAATTAAATTTAAAGGAAAACAAGGATGTAGTACGTGACGTAACCAGCAACTGAAATTGGGGGAAGTAGTCTACGTAAGAAATAAAAATCAGCTTCACGTTTTATCCCGCACACAGCACGGTAGGCAGAAGGAACCTAGTGTTAAGACACTCCGTTCCCTACTTTTTGCTGAATTCTGGAGGCATTGCGTGTTGAGTGGCAGAACTCAACGCCGCGCTTAGCCTCAACACCAGAACGAAGAAATGGAAATATAAATTTAAGTAAATATTTCATCTTCTTGAGTGGGGATCGAACCCACAACCAGTCGGTTTTACAGTCACACTTCGTGCCGCTGCGCCACTTTTGACGTATTTTTTACATATAATAATATTCAAAACTGCCCCCTTTATTTTGTTCAAAGCTGCCTCAGTGGTATTTGAAAATTTCCAAACGTTTTTTTTTTCAAGTAAAAGTTTAAAAATTGTAGTAATCTCTTGTTTACTGCATGATATATGAAACATTCTAACTAAAAGAGGAAAAAATAAAACCATATACCTTGAATTGGATCCCTGCGATCCTTACGCGATTATTTAAAAATGCATAAAATTTTACTTAAAATCAAACACTCCTCGTAACTCAACAACTGGTTTTTATATATCAGCGGTGACAAGAGACACGTGTGCAGATTAGTGCTGCCACTACTCAAAAAAAATCTACCAAAATTTCTTTTTAAAATAGCTCTGTTAACACCCCCCAAAAAGGGGGGGGGGGACCTTTGAAAATACGTGCCTTTGAGAATACCCCCCTCTCCCCTATGTTTGTTTTACATTTGGTTTCCACTTTTTAGTATGGCTTCATATAATTTTACTCTTGTTAATGATATTATTAGAAAACCGTGTATAGCATTAATAAACATGACTAACTGACTCTATAGCTGCTTACAGCACTTTTTGTTTATATCCTAGCTTGGTCAAGGCAGACCGACGTAACGTAGAGTACAAAATATCTTTACGTGACACGTGCCAGAAATATACATTTAATATTTATATTAAGAAATCTAATTCAGATTAAATCAGCTTCACGCTATATCCCGCACACACCGGGGTAAGCACAGGAAACCTAGTGTTAAGAAATCAATGCCGCGCTTTCCTTCTACACCAGAGCGAAGAAATAAAAATATAAATTTACATAAATATTTCATAACCCCAAACAGAGATCGAACCCACAACCAGTCGATTTTGCAGTCACACTTGTGCCTCTGCTCCATGATTGGCCTCAAGTTTAATATTTATATTAAAGGAAAATATTTGCGACAATATAGCGAAGTTGGCTATGTAGGCAGCACTACAGCAGCCTACAGCAGTGGCAGCTAGCTAAAAGGATGATGAAGATCTGTCATATATTTAACTGAACGACATGGTTGTGGATTCGAATATTTTTGAAAATTATGTAATAATGTTAATAAAGTATTGAAAAATAAAGCGATTTATCTCCTTTGTAGTACTCTATATTACATTTATTTTTTATATCTATAGCGGCGTAATGGAAAAGCCTTTGATGCTTGTGAGTTTGTTCGTAATTCGGGGGAACAAATCATTTTGATTTCCACGCTCTGTTAAGTGAAAATACGGCGTTGAGATCCACGCACAGTCTTTTTCGACGAAAAACTGCATAGTGTCTTAAAACTACGTTCTCCTTGCGTGCTTACTGTAAAAGCGTAAATCTGAACATTCTTTGAGATATACTAAAAGATAAAAAAAATTATATTACTTCAGTAATTTATATCTAAGATAAATCTTGGTACATAAAACGATTTAATGATACATTTCATAGAACTAGTCTACAAATTAACAAATATGACTAACTGATTCTAAATATGAACACACAAATATGGTCAATATGGTCTTATTAGTCTCTTGGTGAGGATAAATGAGATTTAATATTTTGTTTACATAAATGTTCTTTTAACATTTAATTTAACGTTTTGATTTTTAAGTAGATCATTTAATTCAAAGAAGCACGATTCATTACAACATTCTAATATAGCAAAAGTTAAAGTCAGTATTGGATTTTTCAATTAATACATAAAATAACAATAAATTTTCTAAAGTATAAATTTAAGTAAATATTTTATTTCCTCGAGTAGGAATCGAACCCACAACTAGTCGCATTACAGGCACACTTTTAGAAAGGAAAAAAGAGCAGGAATATTATTGCATAATAATTAATTATTTTTATATTGACCTCATACATTGTTTATCGCTGTACCACAATCCTCATTGGAAACCGAGTAGAGGCGGATTTTTGCGGTGTACCCCGGCATGTCGTAATACGCACTTAACTTTAATGGATGACTGTGTCTTTGAGACATATTTTAAAACAAAATATATATTATATATAAATAATATATAAAATATACATTTTATCAATATATATTTATATAATACGTAAAGCAAAATTTCGTACGCCTTTACGAAAATTATGCGTGGGGAGCAGAATGATATTTGGAACAGTTATACTAAAGTATAAGGAGTGAGTGCAACATGCAAATATTTTTTTAAATATTAAATAAAAATAACATTAAATTAAAAACATATATAACAGACACTGTAATATTTTATAACCCAGGATCCCAGGTCCCACAGACCTACGTCATTTCAGCAAAGCTGCAATTTTGAGGACTATTAGTTTAATATGTAGTTAAGACATTATGCGTATTCACTAACTAGAAAGTGCAGAGGTAGCGCCAAATAAAAATACATCTCTGTCTGGGAAGCTGATAGAACGATCGGATTGGTGTAAGTGCTTATAAGGGGTCTTGAAATAGACCGTAAATAATATTATATATGTTAAATTAAAGCTTGCTAGTACAACGTAGTTTGCGCCAATTGCAAACATCCTTTAGGACGTCTGGTAGGAGTAAAAAAAGTAGTAGTAGTAGTAGTAGCATGTGACCTTAAGATGGCACTACCTCTGAAAGGACTCTACTTTTAAATTAGTAAGTGTGCATACAGACTTAACTATATATTGGACTATTAATCCTCAAAATTTCAGCTTGGCTAAAATGACCATTGGATGAATGAGAAAATGACGTAGGCCCTGGGATCTCAGTCTAAATATTATTATTAGACAATATAATATATTTTTGTATAAAGTGACATACTCGTTGCTATGTCAACGCGTTTTGTAGCCTTCAATAATTCTTTACTCATTTAAAGTAATTCTGCAAATAATAATAAAAAATACTTTTTTATCTTTAAGAGATTATCTTTTGAGATATATATATAGAGCATATTAAACATTGACCTTATAATTTTTGTGTTACTTGTTACCATAGTCTATTCCGTCATTAGATATTAAATCAGCTTCACGCTGCATCCCACACACAGCAGGGTAAGCCCACACTAGGCTTACCCTTAAGACACTCCGTTGCCCACTTTCCGCCAAGTTCTGGAGGCATTGATTGATTGGCGTGTTGAGTGGCGAAACTCAACGCTGCGTTTAACCTTGACACCAGAGCGATGAAAATGGAAATATACATTAAAATAAATATTCCATTTCCCCGAAAAAGGACCGAAACCACAACCAGTAGCGTTTACAGTCACACTTTGTGCCCCTGCGCCACGACTGACCTCGGCCTTATTATATATTGATAATCAAAATAGTCAGTAATTAACATAAATCATGAAGTTATTAACTTTTGATAATCATTTACATCATGATAGGGACATATCTAATCGTTCTTTGTACGCACCTGTGCTTAAGATGATTTGAACAAAAAAATGTTTGTTACTAAGAATAGAAATAAAGAAATTGTTACCATAAGCGTTTTGTTGATAATGTTTATATAAATTAATTTATCAAATTAAAACAGCCTATATAAGATTACTGCTCAATATCTACTACTTATTTCCGTAAATAAATATATAAAAATCGATCTTATGCCATTCAATAAACTATATTTACATCTTCTTCTTCAGCTGCACACTGTATTCCGCATACATACTCTGCACACATGGAATGGTAAACAAATGGAACCTGGGTACCTAGTGTTCAGACACTCGATTCCATTTCCGACACTTCCTTTCCCTACTTTCCGCTGAACTCTGGAGCCATTGCGTGTTGAGTGGCGGAATTCAACATCACACTCTGTCTCGTAATCAGAGCAGCGAAATTAAAATATTAAATATTTAATTTCCCAATAGGGATCGAATCCATAGCCTGTTGCGTTCACAGACGCACGCTTGCGCCACTGCGCCACGACTGGCCTCACATACCTACATTCAAAATGTATTAGAAAAACTAGTATTTATTAATACTACGAATACTAATGTTTGTTTAATCTTGACATTTATTTTTATATATCTCCTTATCTAACTACTTGAGTGGATCATGCACTACTCCAACATTGATACACATGTCAAAGGAAAATTTATACAATCGTGCGAACGTACTACCAATACTTACTGTTTTGGAGTAATTACGTAAATATATAAAAAAAAATTAAAATTAAAAATATTTAAATATTTTTAGCTTGAGCTTTTTCCTGCATGGCATAGTAGGCAGAGGTAATCTAGTGTTAAGACACTCCACACCTCATTTACAGCCGAATTTTCGAGATATTGTGAATTTGCCGGTGTAACTTAACGCCCGCACTGATAGAACAACGCTGCCGCCACACAATATGCAGAGTTTCAAAATTGGGTGAAAAGCAGAATTTGGTGATTTTACACTAGATCTTCTTTATCTACCTTGGTATTTAGATATATATAAGATGCGTAAACAAACATATTAACGTTAAAACTATTTATATAAATATTTAATATTTTGGTTTATCGAACTGAAATTGGAACCTACAAACAGTTTTCTGTTAATATCATTGGGAAGTAAAATATGCGAGCGCTTTACTAAATTTTATTATCTATACAACATAAAGTGTCTGATATATCATTTGTTTTAAAGAAACTGAAATAAAGATAGAAAAATAAATATTTAAAGCAGATGGTACGTGATAGTACAAAATACTAGCACAATTTAATATATCGTCTAAAAAGCATTTAAAAATACTATTTTTAAATGATATTAGATTACTTGTTAGAAAATGGATTATAATCTTAATTTTATCAATAAAATTTAATAAATTATATAACAGAACTCAGCAGATGATGTTGTAATCAAGCTCTTGTACCATATTCATTTTACGAGTAATTCAAATTACTTCTTAATAAATTCTTTTAAACCTTAACTTTATAAATTTTTTTATAGATAATTTATTTCACAAAAATATTTAATATTTTACTTTCGTTACCCTAGTAATGAGGCAAAGTGCGGCGTAGAGCTCCGTCACTTAACATGCAATGTCTTCAAAATTCGGCGGAAAATGGGAAACGCATGTGTCTTAATGGGAACGAAGTTGTTTTTAATATTAGGTTTTCAGGTGCCGATGTTGTGAGTATACAACGTGAAAATATTAATAAAATACCTATATATAAAATACCTACGAAAAAAAATTAAAAACTTTAAAATTTTCACCTTTCGGAATTTTTCCTTTATTTTTATGTAAGATCACTTTGTGCCAAATTTCGTAATTAAGTACCCTAAAAGTTTTGATTTTACGGCAATTTTCATACAAGATGCAGCAAAATTGTTGCATAAATGTTTGTATCTTTTGGAGAAGAAGAGAAGAAGCTTCTTAGCTTTTTTTGTTTAGATAAATAGATTTAATATTTGTTATTAAAATCAGGTTGATACCTAAATGTGATTTCTAAATAAATGGTCTTGACAGACGGACAGAAGCCACACAGAGTGATCCTACAATCCTATAAGGGTTCCGTTTTCACCTTTTCAAGTACGGAACCCCAAAAAGGATAAAACTTACACAGTAACTTGGTGCCTTATTTACCGATATCATACTGTTTGTCAATTCTGAGTTAAGATAAGATAGTCAGCGTCATGTGGTCATGCGTAAGTCCGAATCATATCAATCAGGTGATCAACGTTCTCTTAATACTAGTCGTCATTTATTTTATTGGTTGCGCATTTTACTCCACTATAACTAAAACTATATCTTAGAAATCACTACGTAAAAGTAAATTAAAAATTAAATTAAATCAGCTTCACGCTGTATCCCGCACACATCAGGGTAGGTAGAGGGAACCTAGTGTTAAGACACTCCGTTCCCCACTTTCTGCCGAATTCTGGAGGCATTGCGTGTTGAGTAGCAGAACTCAACGCCGCGCTTTGCCTCGACACCAGAGCAAAGGAATGAAAATATAAATTTAAGTAAATATTTCATTTCCTCGAGTCGACGTGGACACTCGGGGATCGAACCCACAACCAGTCGGTTTCACAGTCACGCTTTGTGCCACTGCGCCACGACTGGCCTCAAAAATATATCTACATATATTTATGACAAAGCTTTTCCTTTTTGCTATATACATTTTTGTATATTAGCTTTCCCAATCTTTCTTTCGAGAGCAAACACAAAGAATAGTGTCTTATCATTTGATAACACACATCACACCTTGACTAATTGGACCACGTACTTACACGAAAATGTCTATATTTCAAATAATAAAGCTACGTTATGTTTGTTTGTTAGAACGCGCTGATCTCAAAAACTAATGTCTGAAATGGAAAAGGGTACAAACGTTAATCCTTTTGTAATTAGAGTCACCTCGGGCACTCAGGATGTATCATTTGTTATCTCATCACCAGTCTTCCCAGATCCCAGGTTGCTAGTTATTAATATACATATTATATTTTCTGTCGTGGAAATCCCCTGGGAATCACCACGTAAATATTTCTATTCCAATTTAGATATTGCAGATCAAAATCAATTTTATAAAAAATATATAAGATAAAAGGGGCCAGTCCAGAAATATTTACTTAAATTTATATTTCCATTTCTTCGCTCTGGTGTCGAGGTTCAGCGCGGCATTGAGTTCTGCCACTCAACATGCAATGTCTCCAAAATTCAGCAGAAAGTGGGGAACGGAGTGTCTTAACACTAGGATCCCTCTGCCTACCCTGCTGTGTGCGGGATACAGCGTGAAGCTGATTTATTTGATTTATTTATTTTATATAAGATAATATATATATATCGATTGCATCAAATCAAAGAAAATGTATAAAAAATAAAATGTCATGTTTATAAAAAATACAAGACAGGCTAAAAATATATATAGATAGTACTTACATAATAATAAATACACGTTAGGATAATAATCTTTGAGATTATGCTGTTGTCTGTTGGTTCTTCATAAACACTACGTTAATTCACTTATTTATTCTTTAATCCACCTAATATTGTGATTTTTTTATGATTATGCCTATTTGTCTGAAAATAAAGTAAAATGGCACTAGCTAATTGTTTTTTTAGCTTTACGCTTTATCCCGCATATAGCAGGGTACAGGGAATTTCGGAATCTAAAGTTAAGACATTCCGTTCCCGTTAAGACACTTTCGTTGAGTGACAGATTTCAACGCCACCTCACCTTTACTCATTGAGAGAGAGAGAGAAAGCAAGGAGATGAAAATTTAAAATATTTCATTACCTCGAGTGGGAATCAAACTCACACACACAACCTGTCGTATCTACAGTCGTTTTAATCATTCTGCATTAATTTATACTTTTTACTACATTGCTATAATTAGATTTGGCAGTAATTAGAACATCCTTATAGCGTAAAGATTAATTTATAAAAGATAAACACAAAAATTGCCTAGATATAAATAATTCGACAATATTTATTTTCACTAACAACAGATAATACAATGAGGACTGATTTGCAGGGCGTCACCGAGGCACGCGGGGCTGACGGCTGACAGGACGGCGTATCACTACCTCGCCCGGCCGCGCTCGCGTCGCACGACTCGCACGCACTTCCCAACACAAGAATCGAACTGAAAGTGACCGACATTATAAACAGTGCAGTGTATTAGATACGTTAACTTTAATAAACCAAGTGAAATCCAGCCGTGGTTTCCTGAAGTGCTCGGTAGCCGAGTGAATGCGCGTGTGTTTCGATACCCTTTGCTTTGGATCGTCACAGCGGGCTGCTGGTGACGATGAGCCGAGGGCCGTAGTGAACACAGGAGGAGGAGCGCTTACCGTGGCGCCCACTGTCAACGGCGATCGACGTGCCTTAGACGAAACGTATCGAGAAGAGTTAAATGGTATAATGGGGACCCCCAGCACTATGAATTCAGATTCGGAAAACTGTGTTGCTAGCGCAACAGTGGCTAACGATATGCAACCGTTGGTAGAGAGGATTAGGGAGCTGGAGGCGTTGCTGAAGCGACGCGATCAGGAAATGCTGGAGTTGCGCTCTCAACTCGATAAGTTACAGAGCGTGTTCCCGTATCAGCAGTATGCGAGGTCCAGAGGTCCCAGGAAACAGAGGGCCCAAGGTATCTCAGCAGAACCACAGACGAGCTCGTCTCTCCAAGACTTGGCTCATCAGACATTCCCGATATACGACAAAAGTGAAGGGTAAGTGCTTTGACTTTTGTTTTTTTTATTATTCTAGTTAAGCGATGAATGGAATATTAAAACATGAATGCAACAAAGTTGCCATGTCTGTCCTTATGAAATAAGAAAAAATATATATTATCATAAGTTTTGATTTTTGGTGAATCTTGAACATTTTTGATACTTCAGCATTAGGTACTAAACAATAAAAAGTTTCTTAAAATTCGAATAATTAATCAATCAAATTGTATTTAAAAAATTAAATCGAAAAAATGTCATAGAAAGCGACGCGAACTTCATAAAAATCGTAGATAACATTAAATTAATTCAGTATTAAGTCGCGGCCACCAGTACCTATACAAATGACATTATTATTTATCAATCTATAACAAATATATTTTATTGAGACCTGACACCATTATGGCGGACGACCATATAGGGACGGACCATCTCTGAATGTAAACAGGATGGTTGGATTCCATCTTCACTCAGGGGAATCGATAATATTTATTTTATCAATTTTTAAAATGTCGAATTAAAATTAAATTCGAGTGGATAACGGAGAAATAAGAGTCCTAACACTTGTTCTACACCGCAATATTAGAAAAAACAATCGTAAAGTAAGAAAAACCTGTAATATATTACTTTTACGCGATAATTTTCTCAATCTTATATTACGATTCTGACAAAAACCCCATGGCAATATTTAATTGGTCATGCATACGTGCAATGTCAAATAATAAATGTTTATTATATATATAAAGATATAATTAAACTATAGGAAATCAAGGGGAAACATGACACAACTTAATCGCCTTAAAAGGTCTCCATATAATTCCTTATAATTCCTTAATGTGTGTCATTTTTGTACAAGCAAAAAGTTGAAAACGACGCTCCTTTGACCAAGTTAATGAGAAAGACTGCCAAAAATCTTTTAATTATATCGTTTTTCGAATAAAAATAATTAATTTTAACTATGCATAGATATTCTTAGAATGAAGAGACTATATACTAAAGAAACTAAACTAGAACTACTAACTACTACTTAAAGTCCTACAGATATTAAGTATATCTTATTTGAATTAAAACTATTGGCGAAGCTAGTCGTGCAGAGGCACAGGCGTGCGGCTGTAAACCTGACAGGTGGTTGGTTCAATTCCCGCTCGAGAAAATGAAATATTTCATGTTTTCATTTCTTCCCTCTGGTTGCACGACGTTTAGTTCTCCCTATCAATAAGCAATGCCTGTAGGTTTCGGTGAAAGTGTTGAATGAGAATGCAGTGTCTTAAGCAGGATAGGCAGGGGGTTCTTAACATTTTTAACCTAATGTTAAGACACTCCGTTCCTCATTTTCCGTCCAATTCTGGAGGCATTGCGTGTTGATTGGTGGTCAACGCGGCCGCGAGGCAACTAGTTACTAGAGTGAAGAAATGAAAATATTAATTTAAATAAATATATCTTTCCCAATATTGAGGCCAGTCGGGCCCAGGAGCACAAAGTGTGACTGTAAATCGACTGGTTGTGGGTTCGATCTCCACTCGAGGAGATGAAATATTTACTTAAATTTATATTTTCATTTCTTCGCTCTGGTGTCGAGGCAAAGCGCGGCGTTGAGTTCTGTCACTCAACACGCAAGGCCTTCAGAATTCGGCTGAAAGTGTGACAGAGACAGAGTGCCTTAACACTAGGTTCCCTCTGCCTACCCTGCTGTGTGCGGGATACAGCGTGAAGCTTTATTTTCTTCTTTCCCTTGAGTAGGAATCGAACCCACAACAAGCCGCGCTTATAGTCACACATTGTGCCCCTGAGCCATGACTGGCCTCAATTAATTTTATATATTATATTAGATTCTAATTGTAAGTGGTATCAATATCAACTAGCGATGCGTAAACAACATACTTTAACGATAAACAAACAAGTAAAGTTAACATAATGCTAACATTATATTACTTATTCAACATAAGTTTTATAAAATTGCTGTAAAATTATAAATAATAATACTTTAATGAAACAGCAAACTTCATAGAATACTTTTCTTTTTCAAAAAAAATAACGTTGCGGGATTTGAACCCGCGCCTCTTTTGAAACCGAATTTCGGAACAACTTCGCAAAAATGTATGGCTTAGTGGTCACAATGCTTGGATAATATTTTAGAGACTCGTGTTTAAATCCTTCTTCTTTCAAATTTTTATACATTGCTTGCATTTTATTCAAAGACTATCTCGAAAATACTACAGTTTTATAAAAAAAAATTTTTTACTAAGTGTAGAACAATATTTTAAAAAATATTATAATTATTTTAGATTTTATTGTATCATATACATGTACATCCAATATTTCTTTGTAAATATTGAACTCTATTATTGCCATCGGAAAAATATAATATGGTATGCTCTATTTTTAATAGTAGTAGATTAAAAACTTGATAAATTGATTATTTTTAAAATAAAGAGTGGATTGCACCACCCAACGCGTAATATCTTTAAGTTATTAGAAAATGACTGCTTATTATATGAAAAAATAACCTACTTGGAATATAATAATTTAGTCGTATTAAAGTAGTAGAGACCAAATTACTATACTAATTGAGGTGCTGGCAAATATTACTAAGAACCAATTTTAGTAATCAAACATAAGCACTCAGTTGCATTGTTCGTTTTGTAAAAAAAATAATTTTCTGCTATAGAAATTTAGTTTAAAAAACATATATTTATTGTATACATACAATAAATAAATAATAATAATTATTAAATAATAATAATAATTAAATAATAAATAATAATAATAATTAATAAAAAAAATTTATAATAATTTTTATACATTGTCTTTTAAAAATAGATATACCAAGTAGGGGAGAGGGGGGCACATTCGAACGATTTTTAAACTTTGTGTCATATCTAAAAATTCTACAGTTTTTAACTTCTTTACTATTACACAATACTTAGTCCAACTATTGTGCCACACAATCGTAGCATCATATGTAGAAAAATATGCAAGTTAACGGTGCAATATCAACTTTAGTAGCAGTAGTCAAATGTTCAAAGCTGCCCCCCTTCCGGGGTAGATTTGAACATATATGGGGCAGTTTTGAACTATCATCGAATTCAATGGAATTAAAAGGCTTATCAAACTTTTAAGTAATTTTATTAATAAACTTAACATTAGAAACGATAGAGATCAAATATCAGTACCATGTTAACTTGAAAAAATAATATACCTAGTTTAATATTGTGATTGTACTAGTACTAGTGTTAAATAACTTTAATTTTTATTAGTAGACTTTAAAAACGAACAAACAAAAAAAGTAGCTTTGGCTTCCTAGAAGTAATTAGCATTATGGGATCAATCATAGAATAAATGTAATATTATGAAAATGAAACAAAATATTTTTTAAATAATCAACTTATTACCCTAATTTGAACTTAGAAAAAATAAATTTAAAGGAAAACATGGATGTAGTACGTGACGTAAGCAGCAACTGAAATTGGGGGAAGTAGTCTACGTAAGAAATAAAAATCAGCTTCACGTTTTATCCCGCAAACAGCAAGGTAGGCAGAGGGAACAATAGTATTAAGACACTCCATTCCCCACATTCTGCCGAATTCTGGAGGCATTGCGTGTTGAGTGGCAGAACTTAACGCCGCGCTTAGCCTCGACACCAGAGCGAAGAAATGGAAATATACATTTAAGTAAATATTTCATCTCCTCGAGTGGGGATCGAACCAACAACCAATCGGTTTTACAATCACACTTCGTGCCGCTGCGCCATGACTGGCCTCAAGTCTAGTCTACGTAAGACTTTTGAAAAACTAACGTAGCGCTTGTCCTCTTTCTCAGGAAAGAAAAAAATATACAAGCTACTTTTTTACTATTACATTTCGCTAAAACGAAGTCTCCAATATTTATTAAGTTGTTATCTAATTCCATTTCGTAGTCTTCATACGCACAGATTTCAGTATCTTCATTCTCTTCACAGTAAATTGTCACTTCCTCTTCTAATTCCAATTCATTTTTGAGTCAGTTTCTTGTGAAGAAAAGTTCAGTATAGTTTTGTTTTTCTTTCGCGGTATTTTTTTACATATAATAATATTCAAAACTGCCCCCTTTATTTTGTTCAAAGCTGCCTCAGTGGTAATTGAAAAATTACAAACGTTTTTTTTCAAGTAAAAGTTTAAAAATTGTAGTAATTTCTAGTTTATTGCATGATATATGAAACATTCTAACTAAAAGAGGAAAAAATAAAACCATATACCTTGAATTGGATCCCTGTGATCCTTACGCGTTTATTTAAAAATGCTTAAAATTTTACTCAAAATCAAACACTCCTCGTAACTCAACAACTGGTTCTCATATATCAGCGGTGACAAGTGACACGTGTGCAGATTAGTGCTGCCACTACTCAAAAAAAAATTACCAAAATTTATTTTTAAAATAGCTCTGTTAACACATATTTTCAAAGGTGCCCCTGTTCTAAGCTACCCCCCTCTCCCCTACATATCTGGAGATAAGCTGAAAAAATGTATAGGATATTTATAATCAAAAATCTTTCCATAAAAAACGATTTCCAACATTTATAACAAAATATTACAATACAATAATAAAATAATGAATTTATGAAATTTTTAAATTTTATAATATATACTATAATTAATATTATAAATTCCTTTCCATATTACCAAGTGTTTTATTAATTTATATATATATATATATATATATATATATATATATATATATATATATATATATACATATATATATATATATATATATATATATATATATATATATATATATAAAAGTCTCTCAGATAGCACTTAACACTTTTACCGCATTTCTAAAGGCAAATTGCACTCCGTTGTACGAATATATCAACCTTGGAACAAAAAGTCCATTATCGTTTATTACTGGAAAACTGTATCCAAATGAAATTGTTATAATTATAATAAAACAAAATTACACTATACAGACATTAAATATTTTTATTATATTTATATTTTGCTAAAGTCTTAATTGGCATATAAAAACAACAGCATTACTTTAACGAAAGGCTTTAAGGATGCCGACAGGGGTTTTTGTATATATATCACATTATACAAACATACGTAATGTGACCATCCTTTTTTCGGCTCAAAATGAGACATCGGTTCGTTTTCGTTAGCAATTGTTTACTTTGTTTTTTTTGTGTACATAGTAGGTACACAAAAAAAAATCTCGCTTTTGTTTTGGGTACTTTTTTTATATATATCCTTTTGTGGTTTTACATGCACTTTTGTATTTTTAGTGTAAATAACAACGAAAAACGGGACGGTCCCGTTCAAAACTGGACGTGTAGTCACATTATACATACATCAGCTTCAGCTTCACACTGTATCCCGCACGCATCAGGGTAGGCCTAGGAACCTAGTGTAAGACAGTCCGTTCCCCACTTTCTGCCGAATTCTGGGGGCATTGCGTGTTAAGTGGCAGAACCAACGCCGCGCTTTGGCTCGACACCAGAGCGAAGAAATGGAAATATAAATTTAAGTAAATTTTTCATCTTCTCTAGTGGGGATCGAACCCACAACCAGTCGGTTTTACAGTCACACTTTGTACCGCTGCGCCACGACTAGCCTCATTATACATACATGATATACAATATTGAGATGTGATTCATTTTAATGCGAAATACGAGTACGTAGCTATTAAAATTTCAAAATAATTCAGTGATAAATATAATGTTGCTCAATTACATTCGCAATAAAATACATTTAAAAGTTCAATACTTTAATTAAAAAAATTGTTAAAAAAAAATTAAAAAGTTAAAAATTTATTTGTTTATATTCTGTATAATCCTACTAATATTATTATTGTGAAAGTCTGTGAAGATGGATGTTTGTTCCACCTTTATATAAAAACTACTAAACGGATTTAGATCAAACTTCACATCAGAATGACACACAGGCTTCACTTTTTGTAAGCATTTTAAATAATTTGGCAGTAATATAACAGTAAGCTTAAGCAGGCGAAGCCACATTTGGGAATGCTAGTTCTGTATATAAGCAAAGAAAGAAACATGATTCTATTATTTCTGATCATTTCTCATTACAGGTAAAAATAGAATATTCACTTTAAAAATAATACTTTAAAAAATATTGAAATAAAAAAGATATACTTAAACTTATAAATCACAAAAATTTGTATTTTTGCAAGACAATTGAGATAAAGGGCGATTAATGAAAGAAAGTGACGTATTTTTGGTATCTACACGCTATACCCTTATACAGAATGGGAGGCAGGGGAAACGTAGATTTAGGAGACATTGCGTGTTGGGTGGCGGAACACAGCGCCGCGCTTTGTCCTTTTCCTAAAGCAAGGAGAAAAGGCAAGGAGAGGAAGAAATAATTCATTCCCTCGTTCGGGAATCGAACTCACAATCAAACCATCGCGCTTAGAGCCAGTCAGTCATAGTTCTGTTGCACCACGACAGCCTCGATATACTTTTAAAACTATTTTAGACAAGATTAGAAATGAGATTTAAATTGGCATAATAATATATTTTATCTACTAAGTATACATATCATTAACCTACTGATATAATAAATGTTAACGTTTGTATGGTTGAACGTATGGATATTTCAATTTTATTTAAGACCTTGTTGTATATGTGGTTGAATAGACAGATTGCTTATTTTAAATGTAATTATATAAATTATTTTACTGTATGTAAAGTAATTAATTGATCAAATAATATAATAAAGAATACCAGTCGTAGCGTAGGTGCACAAGCGTATGACAGGTTGTAGGTTCAATTCCCACCCGAAGAAGTTAAATATTTAACATCGTCATTTCTTCACTCGAGGTGATTCTTCACGGAGGTCGGATTCGAGGCAAAGCGCGGCGTTGAGTTCCGTCACTCAATACGCAATGCTTTCCAAATTAGGCGGTAAATGAGGACCGGAGTCTGAACACTAGGTTCTGGGATGCAGTGTGAATAAAAAAATCAGGGCAACTTTGAGACACATATTTTAAAATTAAAAAAAATAAAATTAGCTTCACGCTATATCCCGCACACAGCAGGGTAGGCAGAGGGAACCTAGTGTTAAGACACTCCGTTCCCCACTTAGACATATTTTAATATCTATTATATTATCTTATACATACTAAAATACTAAAAAAAAATAAAGCTACACGTGACCTATCCTAAAAAGTTGTAATCAAATTCCTAATATGGTTAAACAAATATGGGTTGCAAGCAAATCGCTTGCGAATTATACTCTATTGTCTAAAACCCCAGAAGGTTTCCTTCGTGCGTGAGCTTCTGAGGAACCATCTCACATAATAGATATAAACTGTGATTAATGTTATTGTTAGAATTCTTATAGTGTATTGGTTTTATTGCCCAAACTGACCAATTATGCCTTATTTATAATTCCTAACCATCAGTCACTTGTTGTATTTAACTATTAATTAATATTCTTAACGCGTATATACTCTTTACTCGCAATTGCCCCAAAAGTGATAAGAACGTAAAATATGCTGTGAATTTTAAAAATGACATTAGTATGCAAAATGGTGTGATAGGGGAAAATTCTGGTGACATCGTCCTCTGTTCATGACATTCGAATATATGCAGAATGATCTGGAAAGTCTTAAGGATATATATATCTTACTTACGGGGTGCCTTATTTGGGGTAACCAGAGAGAACGAAGCGCCAATCCCTGCATAGTTCTTTCGTCTCGTCCTCTGTCATCAACCTCTTAATTAATACACGCTTTCTGGGAGGTCCTCATGCTTTTTATGTGACTTTCCTCCAGTATCTTTGATGTTCTGCTTTTGAATTTCACCCGAGTACTCCACTTTTAATCAAAATACTTAAAACGAATTTTCTTAATTAAAATGCTAAACATAAACAAATATTTTTTCGACTTTTTGTATTTTTTTATGTGCTGTAGATATACTCGTATTTAGGTACAGCTTGAATAATATACTAATTTGGCTGACTTAGTTATGTGATAAATTACATCAGTTAATATTTAAAATGATACATTATATCAATGACACTTTTTTATTTTATCAATGAAGAGAAATGGAGTATCTAAAGAGTACATCAGATCTTATTTGTTGCTGTCTAAATGTTAAATGTTATTTTATATAGCTTTACGTAGTGTAAAGCCCGTACATAGCAGGGTAGGTAGAGGGAACCTAGGAACCTAGTGTGAAGACACTACGTCACCATTAAGACACTACCTTTACCCACTTTCCGCCGAATACTGGAGGCATTACTTATTAAGTGTCAAAACTCAACTCAAATTTCATTTCCTCGAATGGGAATTGAACCCACAACCTCTCACATTTACAGTCACACGCTTATGCCACGACTGGCTTTAAATATGACAACAACCAATATTGGTTAGACGAATTACACCGTCGTGACTTGTTAGCTATACTAATAGCACATCAGTACATCTAAATGATATAAATAAACTCCCTTGGTGAAGTATTAGCGTTTATTAGGAGTTAAAAAATGTTGTCAAAAGTGGCGGTTCAAGGTGACCAGATAACCTTCCAGATTGGCCTTATCGTTACCACATCTCACCCGTATGCTAGAAACGTACACAAACTTCAATTTTTATTGTATTTGGGACGCTTTATGGCCCCATACGGCGGTCCTTGAGTTTTTACTTCGTTTTTGTATTTTGATTTCCTTATTATTTGTGTAGGTACTGAGGCCAGTCGTGGCGCAGGAGTATGAGTGTGTGACTGTAAACACGGATGGTTGTGGGTTCGAGCCTCACTCGAGAAAATGAAATATTTATTGAAATTTATATTTTCATTCCTTCGCTCTGGTGACGAGGCACAGCGTGACATTGAGTTCCGCCGATCAACATGCAATGGTTTCAGAATTCGGCGTAAAATAGGGAGCCGTGTGTTAACACTAGGTACTTTGCCTACCCTGCGGTGTGCGGGATACAGCGTGAAGCTGATTGATCATTACCATTTATATTTTATGGCTCACAAAGTAATAAAAGCGAAAGTGAATAATTTTAACAAATTTCAAAACAAATGATTAAAAACTCGTACTCCTATCAACCCAATAATGAAGCCGCTTTAGCTCAATTATATCAATAAAAATCGACTTAATTATTATCTTTATAATTTGTGAAAGCCTGCATTTTAAATTTGCTATATATTTTGTTAATTTTATATCATTTAAGAATACTATTATATTTATTAGTAGTAGGTGATAAACATGTCTGTGTAGAGATATTCATCAAGCATAATAAAGAATTTTATGTAAATAACAGGTTGCCTAAAAACTTTTATATATATTTATAAAATATATAAATTAGCTTCACGCTGTATCCCGCACACAGCAGGGTAGGCAGAGGGAAACTAGTGCTAAGACACTCCGTTCCCCACTTTCTGCCGAATTCTGGAGGCATTGCGTGTTGACCGGCAGAACTCAACGCTGCGCTTGTCCTCGACGCTAGAGCGAAGAAATAGAAATATAAATTTAAGTAAATATTTCATCTCCTCGTGTGGGGATCGAACCCACAACCAGTCGGTTTTACAGTCACACCTTATGCCCCTGCGCCACGACCGGCCTCATATATATTTATGTTCACTGATATACCTCATTTTTCGTCCATTCATTCATTTATGTTGAGTTACAAATGAACGAATATGAATGAACTAAATACAACGGTTTAATTAACTATTGAGTGTTATTTACATTACTGTTTCATAACGTAGATGTTTTTTTGTTATCAAAAGATCATATTATAAGAATATAATTTCTTTACTCTGGTTTTGAGATAAAACGCGGCGTTTAGTTCCGTCACTTAAAACTCGATGTCTCCTGAGTTCGGCGAAAAGTGGAAAGCGAATTGTCTTAACAAGCTGATAAAGCGTGAAGTGTAAAAAAAGCAAAAAACTATATATAAACTGTTTTTCATTATAATGTACATATACCGAAATTCTAATTTGTAATTAAAACATTTAATTAATTATATAAAAAAATGCCAACATAAGCCAATTAAGGCAAGTAGAAAGAAAGGCAGTACCTCCTTATCACCAGAACCACCTTCGGCATACTTACATTTGTTCGACATTAGCATGAATATCGGTGTTCGTTGACTCAACGTCCGTTGACAAAACAACCGTATAAAATACACTTAACTACTAAATATCTAAATACACCTATCTACTAAATATCTGTCAGTGAAACAGGATTAACAAATATCTATGATAAAAATGATATAAATCTAGATTATGTTATTTCTGTGATGGTGGACTCTGATTTTATTTTATTTATTTTATTTTTTAAATTTATATTTCCATTTCTTCGCTCTGTTAAGCGCGGCGTTGAGTTCTGCCACTCAACACGCAATGGCTCTAGAATTCGGTAGAAAGTGGGGAACGGAGTGTCTTAACACTAGGTTCCCTCTGCCTATCCTGCTGTGTGCGGGATACAGCGTGAAGCTGATTTATTTTGATAATACCGGTGTTCGTTCACTAGCAACGCCCGTTGACGAAACAACCGTATAAAATACACTTAACTACTAAATATCTGTCAGTGATAGAGGATTAACAAATCGTTTGAATCTATTTTTATCTTTATCTATGATAAAAATGATATAAATCCAGATTATGTTATTTCTGTGATGGTGGACTCTGATTTTATTTTATTTGTATATTATGAAGCGATTATTAAAATATTTAACATCAATTTCAAAATAAAAGTATGTATAATATAATTATGTCTTCTGAAATCTCTATATATAATAAGACAGTAAAAATATTTTGTCTGTACATTTAGTAATTTTGACTGAAATGGATAGAGGGACACTTAAAAAGACTAATAGAAAGCAAAAAGATTTTTTTTGAATTTCTTGTCTGTCTGTCTGTCTGTCTGTCTGTCTGTCGACATATTGTTGTCCGCATTTTTCTCTGAAACTACTGAACCGATTTACTTGAAAATTTCACCAATTGCTTTGTTTTAACTCAATTTAGGTTCTAAAGTTTGGTTCATCAAAATCGGTTCATTAAAAAAAAAGTTATCGTCATTTGAATGAACTCAAGGCATTAGCTTGCCAGCGAATGTTATATAGAAATCGCGCTGGTATGACCCTGGCTAAAGAATGACATTCGAAACGTCTTGATTATATGACTGTTGATAAAAATATATATTTTTGAAGCACTGTTATACAATATTTTATACAATAAAGTAAACAAGGCCAGTCGTGGCGCAGCGGCAAGAAGTGTGACTGTAAAACCAACTGGTTGTGGGTTCGATCCCCACTCGAGGAGATGAAATATTAACTTAAATTTATATTTCCATTTCTTCGTTCTGGTGGCGAGGTTAAGCGCGGCGTTGAGTTCTGCCACTCAACAAGCAATGCCTCTAGAATTCGGCAGAAAGTGGGGAACGGAGTGTCTTAACACTAGGTTCCCTCTGCCTACCCTGCTATGTGCGGGATACAGCGTGAAGCTGATTTATTTATTTTAAGTAAACAAAATTGAATTGTTAGTAGAGATTACCTTCATAAATCAGAACAGTAAAGTTTAAATCGTAATTAATTCAACACAGAGATAAAGAACGATTTGATCTTCAAAGAAATATCAAGTAAATACATAGATTTTTTGGTTCGTTCGTTCGTTTGAAATAAATCTATATAAAAATGCCTAAAAACATCCTTTCTACGTGTACTCTGTAATAACTACATATTTACCAATTATTCATTTATCTAATAATATGCAAACAGGAGTTAATATGCAAACATTACAGTTATTTTACAAAGAATATTATGAATCCTTAACCAAATTAATAATTTTACATTTAAGACTGTTTCTGAAGCAGTACAATTATTAAGTGACATCAGCACATTTAACAGAGCTTTAAAAACATAACATAGGTAAAAAGAACGTAATGTTACAAATATATATATATATATATATATATATATATATATATATATATATATATATATATATATATATATATATATATATATATATATATATATATATATATATATATATATATATATATATATGTATATATATAATAAATAATTAGCTTTATGTATATTTTATGAATATCAAATATCGACATTGGTCATATTTTTTAGTTCGAAACAATCAAAAATTCTTACAGAAGTTACGATAATGTCGTAAAAAAATCATAATAGAATATTACAGATTAAAGTAACAAAAAATCATATTAGAAGTCATTGTAGTTGTCTTTATATTATATATATTGTTGTATGTTGTCTTTATATTTGTTTGTCATTCTATTATAGGGTGTGAAGCCAGTCAGGCACGAGGTGTGACTGCAAAACCGACTGGTTGTGGGTTCGATCCCCACTCGAGGAGATGAAATATTTACTTAAATTTATATTTCCATTTCTTCGCTCTGATGTCGAGGTTAAGCGCGGCGTTGAGTTCTGCCACTCAACACGCAATGCCTCCAGAATTCGGCAGAAAGTGGGGAACGGAGTGTCTTAACACTAGGTTCCCTCTGCCTACCCTGCTGTGTGCGGGATACAGCGTGAAGCTGATTTATTTATTTATTTTATTTTATTATAGTTGTCAATCAATTCTGCTTAAATCAATAATCATGTATTTTAAGCGGGCGAAGCCGTGGGCGGGCCGCTAGTAAATAATAATCTTTTTGACAAAAAGAAAACGCTTTTTTCACACACGGCATTAAGTGTGCCTGTAAATCGAGTGGTTGTGGGTTCGATCCCCACTCGAGGAGATTAAATATTTATTTACATTTATATTTTCATTTCTTCGCTCTGGTGTCGAGGGGAAAGCGCGGCGTTGAGTTCCGCCACTCAACACGCAATGCCTCCAGAAATTGGCGGAAAGTGGAGAACAGAGTGTCTTAATACTAGGTTCTCTCTGCCTGTGTGCGGGATACAGGGTGAAGTTGAAAAAAAAAATTAAAAGTATTTCTGCTCATGACATTACATATTAAGGAAAAAATAAACAGGGATAAAAAGATTTGAAGTTAATTTATGTGGCAACACCATCCATAACTCTAATTTAAGCAAGTAGGTAACGAGATGAACACGCGAACAAATAAATTCATACATTTTAAAGTTGAAATACAAGTCGAATCCCAAACATGGCAATGAGAGAGTTCTTGTTTTACCAAATTGGCCTTTACCATACATATTATATACCTGCTTAAACATTTTAAACAATTTATAACCAATTTGTTAATCTTCTCTCGTATTTGGTATTTGCGATTGGGAAATAAATAGAAAATCACGTGCTAATTTAAATCGAGACAACATATATCGTTTTAACTGTAGGTTAGTGTCAGCATATATTTAAACTTCTTTTTTAATATGTTTCTTAAATAGTTAATTATACAGCTTACTATCGTATGAAATAGAAACTTGGCAAGCACTTCCAATATCATTATATTGTATTTAAATATATTTTAGCTTGCACTAATTTGTCGCAGAATTAACTAGTATTATAAGTATAGTATAATATATATAAATGGGGAACGGAGAGCCTTAACTTAGGTTCCCTCTGCCACTGCTATGTGCCGGATACAGAGTGACGGTAAAATTATATATATTATGTTGTGATGGTGGACTTGAACCCCTATCCAAGTTTCGCAAGAAAAAATATAATTTTCGTATTTATAAAAACATTTTTTGCAACAAAACAAAGTACACTGTCTGAAAACAATACGGTTATTTACATTTGCTAAAATAATTTTCATTATTGAGGCACATGCGTGTGCCTGTTGTGGGTTCGATTTCCACTCGAGGAAATGAAATATTGAATATTTTCATTTCTTTGCCCTGGTGTCGACGCAAAGCGCAGCGTTGATACCTATCACTAAACACGCAAAGCCTCCAGAATCCGGCGTAACGTGGGGAGCGGACACTCCCTCTGCCTACCCTAAAAAATATACACATATATTAAGGGACTTCTTTACACGGCTACATTAGAAATTCTGTCGATCACAACTGATCTTACTCTGTTTTGCTGAATGTGTGTCAAGAGATTCAAGAGTGCTATTCGAGAAATCATTTTATTGTTCAAGTACTGCGGCCGACTATCGAGGAAGGACATCTGGGCACGATATCATTAAACTAGGATATTGGCTTCATTAGTCCTCATTATACTATCGTTTAAGCTTACATATGTTGAACTTTTGAATTTTAATGATAAATTTATTAATATTTATTAAATAAATAAATATTTATGATATTTTGTTGTTTTAGCTATCTTTACTTGGTATGAAAATTGCATATCTTTCAAACTATATTTGAGGCCAGTCGTGGCGCAGGGGCATAAAGTGTGACTGTAAATCGACTGGTTGTGAGTTCGATCCCCACTCGAGGAAATGAAATATTTATTTACGTTTATATTTTCAATTCTTCTCTCTGGTGTCGAGGCAAAGCGCGGCGTCGAGTTCCGCCACTCAACACGCAATGCCTCCAGAACTCGGCGGAAAGTGGGGAACGGAGAGTCTTAACACTAGGGTCCCTCTGCCTACCTTGCTGGGTGGAGCTGATTTCAAACTATGCAATTTGGATGCGGGTTTTACTAATAGGCAACATTCATGGATATCAGAATAAAACCAAAAATATCAAAGATTTCTGATGTATGATAATAAAGTTACTATAAAATTAAAAAATACTAATTTAAAATAGAAAAATTCTCATCTTTTATCGTTCAATGTTTATTTATAGATAGAGACTAAATACTTCACCGCTATTAGCTCCAATTATTTAGTTAAAGAAAAAATCTTTTCAAAACATAATCTTTTTTTTAATTAAACTTTAAAATAAAGTTTTTTTACTTCTTTTCTTTCTTTTTTTTTCACACCAAATTAAAAAGGATTTTTTTAAACATCCTATTCGATATTTATTTATGAATGACTGATTAACTCACCCACCGCTACTAGTTTCACTCATATAAAAAAATCGAAATAAATATCGATGAATTATAATTACATCGATTTGAGCACGAAAGTAAATTGATTGATCGATTACGATTGCTTCTGGACTTAATCTTTTTGCAAATTAAATGCCAATTAATATAAAGAACCACTGTACACTATAAAATGTCTGTATTATATTTATTATTATTATAGTATCATATTTAAGAATATATAATCTAAAATAAATATTTTAGTCAGCTTCATCTCGCACTCAGCAGGATAGGCAGGGGGAGGGAGGTTCCCCACTTTTTGCCGAATTCTGGAGGGATTGCGTGTTAGGTGGCAGAACTCAACGCCGCGCTTTGCCTCGACACCAGAGCGAAGAAATGGAAATATAAGTTTAAGTAAATATTTCATCTCCTCGAAATTTGAAATAACGAGTTACAGATATAGTCGCGTGTATCAAAAATATTTATGTAATTAATTTAAGATTTATTATTATAATACTAATATAATATTTGTTTGTTCTTAATAAGTGATTGAGTATTCAAAATTACGAATGTTTATAGCAATTTATATAAATTGTTGGTTCGATGTCCACCTGAGGATATGAAATATTTTATATTCAAAGCGCGGCGTTGAATTCCGCCACTCAACAAGCAATGCCTCCAAAGTTGCGCTGAAAGTGGGAACTGTTTTAACATTAGGTTCCCACGTTTTCTTTGCTTGCCCTGATAGGAAGCTACAATAAAAAAAAACTATATAAAATTTAACTCCTACAAAATTACATATATTACAATCGTTCATATTAAATTTATAATAAATTTATTAAAAACTTTTAAAACTTGTGTGCGCATACCAACCATTTCAAAATTGCTTTAAGTATTAATATTGACATTAATAAATCTAAATAGGTAAAATCCAATTACACACTTGCCTCTTTTGTAAAAGATTAACATATTTCAAAGAATGGAATATTTTCCGCCCGGAAACAGCTAACTTCAAGATTTTGAGTAGTTAAATTAAATTAAAAATATATATTTAATTTACCTCTTCGTGGCACAATGGTTGTAGGTTCGATTACTAAATGTTGGCAAATGGCAAAGTTTGGCGTTAAGTTTTGCCATTTCACAATGTCACATTCTAACGAACAAAATATATGGATCCTGGGACCACCCCCCAATATTAATAATATGTATGTCATTGGACAGGTTATTTCCATGTGGACAACTTTGGTGATGACGGCTTTGCTGTGAAACTTGTCCGTCCAGAGATACCTATAACAGTTATAAACTTCGCGTTATTTTTTTGTTAAGGGGTCAAAATAAATATTATCTTGTAGTGAAAAAAAAAATATTATTAGTTGATAATAATAATAATTTCATAAGTATAATTAAATCTATTACAATATTTCTAGTCTGGTCCTTAAGATACGCGCGACTTAAGGATCATCTATTATAATGAGGCTAGTCGTGGCGCAGAGGCACAAAGTGTAACTGTAAAACCGACTGGTTGTGGGTTCGATCCCCACTCGAGGAGATTAAATATTTACTTAAATGTATATTTCCATTTCTTCGCTCTGGTGTCGAGACAAAGCGCGGCTTTAAGTTCTAGCACACAATACGCAATGCCTCCAGAATCCGGCAGAAAGTGGAGAACGGAGTATCTTAATATTAGGTTCCCTCTGTCTCCCTCTGCGGTGTGCTGGGATACAGCGTAAAGCTAATTTCATTTTTGATTTCATTTACTATAAAAAATGAAAAAAATCAAGTGAGCCAAATAAAGTATTACCATAAAATAAAAATAATAAACACAATAAAAAACGTTATATTGATTTTAATTTTTTTCAAACTTTGTGTCATATATCTTTAAATGGAGAGTTTTTTATTTGTACCATAATACATACATAATTAAATATGAAAAAAATATATAAATCATTATACTTTTTAGAATTTATTATATAAAATATTTGCCTTCAGATCGGAGTGCGAAAATATATCAATACATTTTAAACAGAGACTAAATCGATATTTTCACTTTAAAAGACGTAATGCGACAAAATAAAGTTGTTTAACGCGTTAAAATGACATTAATTTTACACAGCATTAAAATTAGTGCTAAAAATAATAACGTTGACGTTTGTTAATAAATTTTACAAATAATGGTGCCTTACTGGTACAAAAATATATCCGATTATATAAAACTTAAACTTATTTGTCATTATCACATGGTAAACATTCTTTTTTTATGTATTTTTTTTTGCTTTACGCTAGATCCAACGCCTAGTAGGTTAGACGGAGGGAACCTGTTAACGTAATGTTAAAGTACTGCCATTAAGACACCTCCGCCAAATTCTGGATGGGTATTGAGTGTTGAGTAGTAAAACTCAACACCGCTCTTTGCCTCGCTACCAGACGGAATTGAAGTGGAAATCGAACTCACAACTCTGACACGACTTGCCTCAAAAAATACTAATACAAAGAATATATAATACCGTTTAGTAATTCAACCAGCTAATAGTAAATTAGATAGCTCTTAGGTCCATGATTAAATGATTTTACATAATGTAGATATATAAGGAAAATGATCTCGTCACGATATATATGGACAGTATAATTGAAAAGGCATATAAATGTGTAATATAAGTTGGATCCATCCAATGATTACTATAGCTGAACCGCAAATTATGATAAAAAGGAGTTTCGACAGCACGTCAGCGAGAGGAAAGTATATGGTTTGAGATGAAGGTGTGCGTATAAATTACCTACACGGTTCATTTGCAAACGCTATATTATAAATCGTTTTATAATAGTTTAAAAGCTATTATAGAAACTGGTTCCCGTTTTATTCCGTAAAAGCAAGGGTATTCAGAGGTATTTAGTGTTTAGACACTTTACAGACACTCTTTTCATTTTTCTGCCCAATTTTCGAGACATTGCGCATTGATTGGAACTCAACACTGCGGTTTGTTCTATTATCAGGGCGAAGAAATGAAAATAATTTACTCTCCCGAGTTGATATCGAACCCATAACCATATAACTAAAGCACTAAAGATCATGATAAAAACTTATTCATTTAGCGTAAAGTAACTTTTCATATTATAATTAATTGATTGGGGGATTGGTTCAAGAAATTATTTGGTTTTGACTTTGACTTTTATATATTTTTGTATTGTTCATTACCCACTTTCCGCCGAGTTCTGGAGGCATTGCGTGTTGAGTGGCGGAACTCAACGCCGCGCTTTGCCTTGACACGAGAGTCAAGGAATGAAAAAATAAATGTAAATAAATATTTCATTTCCTCGAGTCGGGATCGAACCCACAACCACTCGATTCTAAACACTTTGTGCCTCTGCGCCACGACTGGCCTCATATTAATATTTATTAATGATTATGATAAGTGAAATATACGACTTTATCATCGTTTTCATCACCATTAAGAATAAAAAAATGTTCTAATAGCATAATATAATATAATACATGTAATCTTCTTAGTGTTTCTAGTGTAGGTAATAACTTTCTCAGAACAAACTAGACTACTGTAGTATATTATTAAATCAGTTTAACTTGTAATTTATGTACATGAATAATTTATAGTTCTTATTTAATTAATTTTAATGTCAGGGATTGGGTGAATGCATCAGATATAATAAATTTTTGTCTTATCTTATGATTTTTAACTTTTTGTATTTTTCTTACTTTCAATATATTTCTCTCCATTTTTTAGTTCAGTTCAGTTGGCTTAATTAGGTTAGTTTTATTTATTTACATTTTTTTTTTATATTTTTAATTATTTTTTGTGTTCTTATATAGAAAAAATACCTAAAATCATTATCTCAGAGGCCAATCGTGCTGTAGGGGCACACGCGTGTGACTGAAACGATAGGTAGTGAGTTCGATTCCTACTTGAGGAAATGTAATATTTAATATTTTCATTTCCTTACTCTAGTGTCGAGGCAAAGCACGTTATCTTAATAAGTGTCTATAGGGGAACGGAAACGGAACGGAAATTTTCTATTAGAAATAATTTGCACGTTTCTTTTAAAGCAGTATTTTTTATAATAGCTACACGGTTACGCTGTTAGAGCATTACAACATGTATTTTCCAATATGTGTTACTATGAAACATTTTTCACTGTAAAATATATATAATTTAACTTGGAAAAATGAGTGTAACTATCTGTAAAAATATAACATTGTTGAAAGCTCCGTAGCACTGTTCCAACGACTGTTACGGATCATAATGGCCATTTTGGCTTCAAAATCCAAATACGATTATAAAAAAATAAAATCAGCTTCACGCTGTATCCCGCACACAGCAGGGTAGGCAGAGGGAACCTAGTGTTAAGACACTCCGTTCCCCACTTTCTGCCGAATTCTGGAGGCATTGCGTGTTGAGAGGCACAATTCAACGCCGCGCTTAACCTCGGCACCAGAGCCAAGAAATAGAAATATAAATTTAAGTAAATATTTCATCTCCTCGAGTGGGGATCGAACCCACCAGTCGGTTTTACAGTCACAGCTCGTGCCGCTGCGCCACGACTGGCCTCAAAACCTAACCAACTACGTTTAATATTTATATTTTTATTATACTATATTGTTGTGGCGATTGTTGTGGATTCATTCCCCATTCGGGTGAATGATTATAATTAAATTGTTTAAATTTCCCTGCTCTGCTAGACAGATTGCGGCGTTCGCGGCAATGTCTCGAAAGATGGGCGTAAAATGGGAAAGGAGTGCCTTAACAATAGGTTCCCTCTGCTTGGAAAAGCGTAAAGCTGCTTTTTAGGGTTCCGTATTTTTTAAGGAAAACGAGCCCTTATAAGATCACTTTATTGACCGTCTATCTGTCTGTTTGTCAAGAACCTTTATGGAATGCTTGGAGATAGTGAGTTGAAATTCTAACCATGTACTTAAATCTGCGTATCTTGAGGTCCTAAAAAAATTTTCTGCATTTACTTTTAAAAAATATAAGCCCGTAAGCTACTTCCAGTTAACCTAGAATTTTAAAAATTAGAATCTACAAATAAATTAAATAAAGGTAAATTCAAATCGTGTGGAAAAAATCTGAAAACTATACATTTATGGGTAAATCCCAAAAAATTATAGCGTTAAAAGGGGGACAAAATTTGTTATTAAAGCCGCTAATTCAAGTGAGGTATCAGATGAAAGGGCTGTGGCTAAGCTAAGCTTGTATTTTAGAAAAAGACCGAGACCTATAATTTTTGTACGGAACCTTCGGTGGGCGAACCCGACTCGCACTTGTTTAACAACAAATTATTGTATATTAATTATGTATATAAGCAAATATATTAAGAAACGCAGATATTTTCTCTTTATATACGTATTTTAAAATAAAATGGCGGAAACAATGAATATTGTGGCAAAACTCATCAGGAAATATATACTTACACAGATTAATAAATTTATATTTATATCTTTATTTTTAAAAGTTATAAAAGTTTCCAACACTGTTCCCGTTACTAAAATTTTGGTGATAAATAATCACCAAAATATATTTCAATACAAAACCACCGCAGTTTTCAGTCTACTACGCGATTTTATTTTGAAAAGCTTATTTATTATATTATATTTCCCCGTTCAGCTTTGAAAAAGTATATTATTATTATAGAAAATGCTCAAAAATCTCAAGAATCCTCGAAAATTATGACTTACTGATACAATTCCTTTTTTGGTTATACGTAAAACTAACAATATACCACACATTATTTTCTTATAAAAAAAGATTATCAAAAAGATAAAAAATAAACTCGGATTACATCAAAAGAATATTTCTCTCGGAACATGTGACATTAACGCATTAAACAGTAATAAAGGCTAAGTTTTGTTTCGGCTGATAATTTTTACAACACCGTAAAACTAAATATCTTTCACCTTCATACAAGTCGTGCAATTTTTAACTCAGCTCAGCTGAGAAATTGAGGAAATATATTTTATTAATAATAATAATAAACCCGTTTATTTCGAAATTAAGTTTAAGATAAAAAAAAAATGAATCAGCTTCATCCCGCTGTATCCCGCACACAGCAGGGTGAGCAGGGGGAATCTAGTGTTAAGACACGCCGTTTCCCACTTTCCACCAAGTTCCGGAGGCATTGCCTGTAGAGTGGCGGAACTCAACGCCGCTCTTTGCCTCGACATCAGAGCGAAGAAATGAAAATATAAATGTAAATAAATATTTCATTTCCTCGAGTGGGGGTCGAACACACTACCAGTCGATTTTACAGTCACATTTTGTGCCCCCGCGCCACGACTGGCCTCTAAGTAAGATACAATATGATATAACTAAAATTAAAAAATATCTATGTATTAGGTGTGTCTCTTGTCATAGGGCTCCTCTAACATCTCCCATTGCTTCCTTTCCCGTGGGACTCTCCTCCAATTTGATTCTAGCATTAGATTAATTTTGTGCTCCCATCTTGTATATTGACTCTTGCGGCTTCGTATGCCGTCTCTTAGGTACCATTCTTCTTTGGTTAATAAAAAAAACACTTTATTTAAACTTATAATTTATTTTCTCTGTCTTCATGGATCTCTCACATTTTGAGCCTCCAGAATTGGGAGGAAAGTGGGGAGCGGAGTGTCTCAACACCAAGCCTCCTAGCCCTCCCTTGCTACATGCTTGATTGATACCTATATCTTAGTAATTAAATGTCAATACATCATTAACAAGGTTCAATCACCGCTGAAAACCAGATGAAAGAGATTTTTTTTCCTGCACTAAAATATTATGATCTTGATAAATGTAATGTCGTGCAAACGCATATAAACTGCGTGATTAAAATTTATAACCTTGCTGAAAATAGCTTACCCACTTTTGTTACTGGAGTATCTGACTGCATTCTACTCTGGATGACTCTGTCTTATAATATGACTAGAAAATTTAGTATTAAATTGATTGTTTATTTTTTATATTTCTCTTGAATTGAGGCCGTTGTGGTGCGGTGGCATAGGCGTAAACGCGACGGGTGTGGCTTCGATCCCGCTCCGTGAAATGAATTATTTATTACAGGCAGTGAGGCAAGTAGAGTTCCGCCACTCAACACGCAATACCTCCAATATTCGGCGGTGGGGAACGGAGTGACTTATTACTAGGTTCCCTCTGCCTGCCCTGCTGTGTGCGAGATACAGCGTGAATCTGATTTTACAATTTTGATTTCAAATTGGAAATAAAGAGTGATGCGTCTTTAGAGTTAATTTTACTTTCCTTATCAATGCAATTATGTATGTATGTGACAGCGTCTGGCTGAAAACGAACCGGTTAAAAGTTCAATTTCCACTCGGTTTAATTAAGTACTTCTTTTCTTCGCTCTGGTAATAATCAGAGAGCTGCGTTGAGTTGAGAGACACTCGACCCAGAATGTCTTAAAAATTGTACAAAGAGAGGAAAGAATGTATAAATATTTTTATATTAGGTTCTCTTTAAACATTTTGTTTTAGTTTCGTTTGACAAATAATCTCTATTTAGACAATATGTGAAGAAATTCGCAGAACATTCACCCGTTACAAATAAAGTTTCAGATAGTAATCTAATAATTATTGATATCTCACAGACAGACGATAAAAGTACAAAATGTCTATTTCTTATATTTTCAAGAATAATTTTCTCATTAATAAACGATAATAGTAGATAACAATTCATACTATTTGTTACATTTTTAAATTACAAATAATACAAATAAATTACCAGTCGTGGCGCAGGGGCACAAAGTGTGACTGTAAAATCGACTAGTTGTGGATTCGATCCCCACTCGAGGAGATGAAATATTTATTTAAATTTATATTTTCATTTCTTCGCTCTGGTATCAAGGCAAAGGGCGGCGTTAAGCTCAGTCACTCAACACGCAATGCCTCCAGAATTCGACAGAAAGTGTGGAATTAAGTGTCTTAACACTAGGTTCCCTTCTGCCTACCCTGAAGCTGTTTTGATTTTATTTTTAATGTAAAAATGAATTTCATGTGTAAAATGTATATCTACTAGATATTGCTAATCGAGACCTGTGAAATCGAAAGTTATAGCCTGTCTGGCAGATAAGCCTATCCGGGACTTTATCAGCCACTTGTGAAACTGGCTCTTAAGCTAACAAATTGTCATTTGTAAATATCTAGAATCTACATACATATGTTTATAAATAAAAGCATGACCTGACATATGCTTTGGAATATTCAATGTCTTATCTTTTCTCAAATCACATGCGTGTGGCCTGTTAGTCTAGTACAGCTTTCAATTTTATTCCCAGCTAATAGAATATACGCCTTTATTTCTATATAAATAGAGACCTAAATCGAATGGCATTGAGTAAGCTGTCACGTTCAACTTACTCGCCTTGTTTGGAACTACATCTTAGAAATGATATTTGGTTTGAAACAAGCTAGGCGATTATAATATCTAGTTTTTTTGTTGCTTGACGCTGGGGAACCTAGGGAACCTAGTGTTAAGATACTCCGTTCCTATTGATACATTTCCGTTCCCCATTCTCAGCTAAATTCTGAAGGGATTTCGTGTTTCGTGGAGAAAGTCTACGCTACGTTTTACCTCATTATCAGAGCGAGAAAATGAACATATTAAATACTTCCATTTCCTCAAATGGGAATCGAATCCACAACTTTTCGTGGCTGGACTGGCCTTTATATCCGATATCTGATATCTAGATATGAATGAATAATAATTTAAATATCGTACATATTATATTTAATATAACACTTTGCGATCGTGCTAAGATAAAACTGGCCAAACTTGTTTTGATTTTTATAATAATTTTATATTTACTAATAATGAATGTATTATTTATTATAGGCTTTTGCCTATAACTCCGAAAAATAATTATATTAAAAATATAAAATATGAACAAAGGCGAATGAAAGAGGTCGTAGAGGCGCAATGGCAGCGTGTGACTGTAAACGCGACGGTTGTGGGTTCGATTTCCAATCAGTGGAATAATTTATGATTGATTAATATTTTAATGTCTTCGCTCTGGCAAGGGTAACGCAGCGATGAGTTCCGCCACTCAATACGCAATGACTCTAAAATTCGGCGGAAAGTGGGAAACGGAGTGTCGTAACACTAGGTTCCTTCCGCCTACCTAGATACACGCGAAATAAAACTTAAAAAAAGGAAATGAAAATAATAAAAGACCTATACCTATACCTATATCCTAAGTACCTATCACAGAAATCGTGTGTACTCGTATTCTGATTGTAATCGACGGATATAAGACGATATTTATCAGTCGGTGCTCGATTGGAATAAACTATAATTACTTACATATAATTGATATAATTATTTTTGTTTGATCATTGACTACTTGTAGTAAATTATCTTTTCCACCTATTTACTATTTAGTAATATTTTACTATAAATTATTGAATTACCGAAGGGCGGATAACATACTAATTTATAGGGTTTTATAGCTACAAAAATTTACTAATAATATTCTTAATAATCAAAAGAGCTTCACGCTTTATCACGCATACGTAGTATGGTAGGCAGAGGGAACGTAGTGTTAAGACACTGGTGTCACCGTTCCCCACATTCCAATTTTTTTAGGCATTGCGTGTTGAGTGGTGGAAGTCAACACCGAGCTTTGCGTCGACACCAGAGCGAAGACATGAAAATATGTAATTAAATAAATATTTCATCATAAATTTATCATTTCCTCAAGTGGGGATTGAACTCGAGACCGTCGCGTTACAGTCACACCCTTGTGCTCCTGCACCACGACGGCCTCTACATTCTGATTTAATCTATTTCCATTCCATGCTTCCACACAATTAATCAAGATAGCAAAAATATTCACTTTTGTTGAAGATGAAATATACCTAGTTGATATGAACTAATAATTTAATTTATTCAAACACTATGTTTTTTATATGAAATTAGAAAATGTTAAACATCCATCTATATCTAAAAGCAGTTACTAAGACCTAAGACTTGTATTTTATGAATGAAAACGACATCTCAAGATCGATCTCAGAGTTTAAAGCGATTTACAAATACGGGCCTAATACTAACTGATGTATGGCCATCACAAAACTTTATTCATACAAATTCCAAGCGCTCAGCCGCCAGAACAATAAAAGGACGTTATTATAAAGACGACAAACGGCTCCATTCGAGTCGGTGTCCTATTTTTAGTCCAAGAGGCAGACTCGCGTTCACATCATCAACAATCGCACGCGATCAATTTGACCTATCTCGACGCTTTGTTGTATTAATATGACCAATTTGAATGTAAAAAAAAATATTCCTTATATAAATTATAATATATTTTATTAAGTATTTATTATGATAAAGTTCCCTGCTAAGATAATACTAAAAACTTTTTTAATTTTTATTTAAAATTAATGTTCATAATAATGTAATTAGTCAAATATAATGTAGCGCCATCTAGTGACGAGTAGCGTGCTATTTATAAACAAAGACCTTGCTTTACTACATATAATGAATGATAGATGGCGCTATAATTTATTGACACAATAAAATAAAATAAAAAAGATTTTCACTTAATGTTTTTTTATTATTATTTTAATTTTATAAATATTTATTATATAAAAACTTTATGTACACTTTGTGTATGTTTACGTATACCTAAACACATTGTTGTCGTACGTACATATCTATAGTGTTTTTGAATTTTATTTGAATAAATTTTAAGGAAAAATTTTACGCTTACAGCGTGCAAATTTTTATAAGTTTTATAATTCTATTTTTTTAATTTTTTTTACAAATTAATTTAAAAATATAAAAAACTCGTCAATGCTGACAAAATTTGGAGTCCAAGACGATATGTACATATTATATGTATTTACTAATTTACATTTATGATACTATTATGATACAAAAATAAATAGGCCAACAGTGCAGGGGCACATGCGTGCGCATATAACAAGGTAGGCAGAGGTGGCCTAGTGTTAAGACACTCCGGTCCCCACTTTCTGCCGAAGTCTCGAGACATTACGTGCTGCATAAAGGAATTCAACGTCGCGCTTCACATTGTTACCAGACAGCGAGGCGAGACAGTAAAAATATTAAAAAAATAATTTCTCCGAGCGGGAATCGAACCCACAATCGTCTCCACTCACTCTCATGTTCCTCTTACATCACGTCAACCAATTATAAAATTTAATATAATCATTTACAAATATAAAAAAAAACTGCTACCATGACTAATACCCAAAACTTAAAAACCTCCAAAAAGAAACACTCCCACAAAATTCTTAAGGGAACCTCAGTATTGGCGGCACGTACCTCCGGGCGGTCTCAGTTCCAGGTAGCCACTAGCTAGCTAGGTTATGGCGAACCGCTCCAAGGCCCTCGCCCGTGGCTAAAATAGCAGCGAGGTCGGACATTAAACGGTAAATGTGGATTCAAATATCAATATCGATCAATTTATAGTAATTTTTAAAGTTACTTAATACATACATGTTTGTAATATAGATGGATTTTATGATTTATTTTTATTGATGTTAATCTACATATTTTATATTGAGGTCGCGGAATTCGCGGGGTACAAGAGTTTAAACAAGTTGTGAGTTCGATCCCCACTCGAAGAGATGAAATATAAATTTAAATTTATATTTCCATTTCTTCGTTCTGGTGTCGCGGCGTTGAGTTCCGCCGAAAGAGGGGATTCAGCAGAAAGAGGGGAATGGAGTGATTTGACACTAGGTTCTGTCTGCCTAACCTGCTGACGCTGTGCGAAATTTGTTAAGCAGTATTAGTAATTAAGGCTATGGGTTATATATAGATCTTGTACGGTTCTTAACGTTGTCGTAATATTTGCTTAGATTATACCTAAAAATAATCTCTAAATTTTTTTTATAAATAATATCATTGCTTATATAAAGAGCACATCATATATAATAGAGGGCAGTCGTGGCGCAGGGGCACAAAGTGTACCTGTAAATTGACTGGAAAGCGCGGCGTTGAGTTCCGCCATTCAACATGCAATGCCTCCGGAAATTGGCGGAAAGTGACGAACGGAGTGTCTTAACACTAGGTTCCCTCTGCCTACCCTGCTGTGTGCGGGATACAGCGTGAAATTGAAGAAAAAAAACCATGTACAATGTCGTGCAAATTCTAATTAAATATGCTATACACATATTGTTGTTACTTATTATAAGATAATTAAACTTTGATAATGATATTCAAAATATTATAAAAATAAAATAATAACTTATTAATTTACATTTTTTTTTAAATTAAAATAATAACTTATTTGAATATGAACATTTTCAATAATTTAACCTTGATTCGAAAATAGCCACTAAGAATTCCTGACCTAGGTGTTAACCGTACAACTGAAATCGCTGTAAACATAAATCAAGATAGATTAGGTTTCACTTATATATTAGATGAGTTTAGTTCATTAATTTAATATTTTAGACGCCGGTACTAGTACAGTGGCACTGACAACGCGATGTGATGTGGGTTCGATTACCACTCGAGAAAAAGAAATATTTAATATTGTCTTTTCTTCGCTCTTATAACAAGACAAAACGCAACAATGACTTAACACGCAACGCCTCCAGAATTCGACAGAAAGTGGAAAACACCACTCCGCTTACACTTTAACTCTAGGTTCCCTCCTCCTACCCTGCTATATTCGGGATACGGTGTAAACCTAAAAAAAAAACTTTTATCTAGATCTTTGACAGCGGCGTTGAGCTTTGCCACTCAGCACACAATGCCTCCAGAATTCAGCAGAATGTATTAACACTAGGTTCCCTCTGCCTATCCTGCTGTGCGTGGGATACAGCGCGAAGCTGATCTGAAGCCTACTTTGCTATAATCAGGATAGAATGTACACCCAAAAAAAAAAAAACTTTTTTTCTAGATATTTCTAGAAAAAAATATATTAGAACACTATATACTATAATTACAACCATCTGTCAGGACTTCATTAGACACCATATGAATTAATTTAAGAACCATAATAAGCTTACACACACTGACACCGTCACGTCAGCGCTAGTCAAACCGCGACGCCCGAACTGACATAACGTTGATAACGTTATATATATTTTTCTGTTTTTTTTTACCGGTTCAGTGTTTTTTTTTTGGGGGAAAAAGTTGTCACAGATCATAAAATTGTTTTTTTTTGGTTTGGACATCTTGTGGTTTTTGTAAGATAATTGTGTTTTTTTTTAAATTCCGTTGAAGCTGTCACCGTAATTTTTTCTTTATATTAAAATTCTAAATTATAAAGAATAAACTAAAATATTATAAAGTTATATTTAAGGTATTAATAATATCGTAACTGATTGTAGAATAAATTGTACTTAGAATAAAATATGTTTAACATTTTTACTGTTACACATTTTTTTTGCAATTGCACATTTTCTGAGTCTAGCACAAAAAAAAACCTTTAATACAATACAACGGAAGTATTATGGCGTGATATTTTTTTTTATTAAACAGCATTTTTCAATTTATTATTAAAAAGATTTATTGTCTTTAGTCAGTGTTGCAAAAAATATAAGCAAATACAGATATTCTCTATTTTTAATCAGACAATTGGGCGTCACAGAACCGGCTTTATAATAATCTGTGACAAAAAACTAATTCATAACAAAAAATACTATTAAAATTATTATTATTTTAATGACAAGTTCTTCTATTTATTTTTAGAAATCATAGGTACTTGAGACAGTGTCACTTGTGTATGAAATGATTATATTTTATGATTGTTCATATAAAAATTAAATTTAAGTGTGTAGGTAAAGATATAATGAGGTCATTTATAGCGCAGTACTTTTATAGCGCAGTACAGTTTACAGTACAGATTGTAAACGCGACAAGTTGTGAGTTCGATTCCCTCTAGAGAAAATGAAATTTTTAATATTTTCTTTTTCGCTCTGGTGTCGAGGCATCCGCCCTTCAACACGCAATTCCTCCAGAATTCGGCGGAAAGTGGAGAGCGGAGTGTCTTAACACTAGGTTCCCTCTGCCTACCCCGCTAATTGCGGGATACAGCGTGAAGCTGAAAAAAAGACACTAACAAATAGATCCCCCTTATTGGATTCAATCGATCAGTGTGCAATGAAGATCCCATTAATCAGATTAAACTCTTCCTTCTATATAAATAAACGATCTTTTATGGTATCATCACATGTTAGTATTACATTTAATTTCGTTTAGTGAATTGGTAGTGATAGTGAATTTGATATCCACATTTTCCAGAAAATATAACAATTTAAACGTAGCACGATATGAACCCGCACCTCTTGGAAACTCACCAAGAGGCACGGGTTCAAGTCCTGCTAAGTTAAAAATTTGTTTTTTTTTTCTAAAAAGTATAGAATAACACTTAAAAAAAGAAAAAGAATGGTATCCACATTTTTCCTCTACATTTATCAACGAATATAGTCAAAGAGCCAAGTGACAGTGTCATAGTATAAATAGATATGGTTAAGTTTATATCCCAGTATGGTCCATACTATGCTCCATGAATTGTAAGTACAAATTTATCCGACACGCATCGTCGATTTCCGGTAACATCGATTTTAACCTTGTCTAACTTCCGGATAGCTGTTCTTATTTAACTTCTATTCTATTTATCGAATTGAGGCCAGTCGTGGCGCATTGGCACGAAGTGTGACTGTAAAACCGACTGGTTGTGGGTTCGATCTCCACTCGAGAAAAATAAATATTTATTTACATTTATATTTTCATTTCTTCGCTCTGGTGTCTAGGCAAAGCGTGGTGTTGAGTTCCACCACTCAACACGCAATGCCTCCAGAATTTGGCAGAAAGTGGGGAACGGAGTGTCTTAATACTAGGTTCCCTCTGCCTACTCTGCTGTGTGCGGGATACAGCGTGAAGCTGATTTGATTTAAATTTATATAACTGTTGAATTTTTAGTATAACTTAATTGTATACACATATTTTTTAAAATTTATTTCTCAACTGGTTTAAGATAGTATAGAGACCTTGTTAAATGACATTCAGAATTGCACGTAGCGATACGCGGTATTTTTTATTATTTTTCAGTTTTTGTGGAGTTTTGTCTGTTTGTTACAATATAACACCTTAACAGGATTTTTTTATGTTATATTTTTAATAGATTTTGCAAAATTTTATTTCAGTTTAGTTTATGACATTTTAATAAGTTACTTTTATTGTATATTCTATATTAATGAAATCCTTTTAAGTTTACGTAAGAAATAAATATGTCCACCAGACCCTGACACAGAATTGGCCTTTGATGTTTCTTTACGGCATATTAAAAGTCGAGCATAGCCTTATTAAAGAGACGTGATATATGTTAACTGATTTTTCATTTTAATCAATTTTTTTTCACGCGTTTTCTGTAAATTACGGATAAAACTACGTAATCCAATACCTTTTACTAAACAAACTAGTACCACCACAATATTTAGAGATTTCTACCCACGACACTTTAATAATACAAGAAATAAAAACAACCACTTTTTACAGCAGAACTGCCTTCCGAAGCCGGTGGTAGCTTTCTGTAGAACTGACACTACTGACATTTCTATGTAACACGATGTTTCAAAAGTACTTGTAATGGCCCAACCGAATAAAAAATATTTTGATTTTGATTTAAAAGATATAGGTGCCATAAGTGCTCAGCGAGAAGTTTTTATTAAAACTTTTATTAATTTTAAGACGTTCAACTGATAAATAAGTCGTCATTTTTCTATAAATATATGTATAATTATAATATTCTTATTTTTGTACTTATATTCACATTAGATGACGATAGCAATTTGCGGTCTTTATACGAGAGTAATTATAAATCTATACAATGGAAAAAACTTAAATGTCTGTTATTGTTTGAACGTAACACCTGATGGAATTTTGTGTAATATGTTTAATGGGAATAAAAGTATTAATTATTTCAAATATACAATACTATTGTATTGTAGTAAGAAAATTTTGTATTATTTTGCATAATTATATGAAGTTATAGAACAAAACTTTTTTTAAGAGGCCAGTCGTGGCGCAAGGGCACAAGCGTGTGACTGAAAACGGGACAGGTTGTGGCTTCCGTTCCCACTTGAGGAAATGAAATGTTTAATATTTTAATTTCTTGGCTCTGGTTTCGAGGCAAAGCGCGACGTTGAGTTCCGCCAATCAACACGCTATATATTCAGAATTTGGCGGCAAGTAGGGAGTGGAGTGTCTTTACACTAGGCACACTCTAAATAAAACTGGCCAATTTCATTGATTAACTTTTTTGAAACGCAATTTTTGAAAGAAATATAATCTATACGTAATCAGTGGAATCACACCTATATTATAAAATATTATCACCAAAATCTTTCAATTTGTCAGTTCGAAATATATGAATACTTTAGAAAATCGTTTCAAATGTAACAAAAATAAAGTCGTTAAGCCGCCACGCTATTTTTCATTTCAGTGACATCAACCTTTCTCTCGGCTGTCACGACAGATGTTACTTTTTTCGTAGATCCATCTGGGTCAAGGTTCAATACAAGACGAAGACTGACTTCTATTTGCATTTATAAATATTTTTTTTATATATATATTATATAATTGAAATAATATATTATAATATATTAATAGAATGAGATGTAATGTCGATTATTATGGTTAAATTTTTGTTTTTATTTATTTGTACGAAACATCATTTTTAGAGCAAAAACCGAATAAATAAATAAATCAAAGTAAAATAAAATAGAGGTCAGTCGTGGTGGAGGAGCATACAGTATGACTGCAAAATCGACTGGTTGCGGCTTTGATCCCCACTCGAGGAAATGAAATATTTTGTTAAATTTATATTTTCATTTCTTCGCTCTGGTTTCGAGGCTAAGCGTGGCGTTGAGAAGAGAGAAGAAAGAATTTAGAATCTCTAGAATTCGGCGGATAGTGGGGAACGGAGTGTCTTAGCACTAAGTTCCCTCTCCCTACCCTGATGTGTGCCGGATACAGCGTAAAGCTGAAAATAAATAGGTAACTATGTAATAACTTAAATATCGCAAAAAATCGCGGCAAGCTATTGTCAATTTGACGGAAATTTACCCACTGACTCACGATGGCAAACTGAAAATTTCCACGTTAAAACGTTCACAGGTATCTATAATCTATTTCTTCAGACCAAAGAGATTTACTATCAGATAACACGATTCGTTATCCTTTTTGTCTCTTAATTCTAAGAATAAAATAAAATAGAGTGATGTGCCACTAGCAAAAATAAATATGTCACTAGCAGACAGAAAATTTTATAGGAATTCCGCCATTTATACATATGTAAATTACCAGCGATATACATTTATGCTTATTTACATATAAGTTATTTAATTAAATTATTAATGTTTTAATGAAAGTGCCCTATTTTTTAATATTTAATTTGAATACAATATCTTTAGCGTACATTAACATTCGTCCTCCACTCCTTGTATGCGACATGACCTACTTAGTGATATCGTGATCAATGTAAAGCGAATTTAAATTAAAAGACAAATTTTGTGTTTTAAATTTTTTTTCTTGCTTGTCTTGCTTTACGCTGTATCCCGCACACAGTAGGCAAGGCAGAGGTAATCTAGTGATAAAACACTCCGTTATCATTCCCCACTTTCCGGTGAGTTCTCGAAGCATTGCGTGTTGAGTGGTGGATGCGGCTTTTTGTGCCTCGTTACTAGAGCAAGAAAATGAAAATATTTATTTTAAGGTTGGATCCCTACTCGAGGTACTGAAGTATTTATTTAAATTTATATTCCATTTTTTCGCTCTGGTGTTGAGGCAAGGGGTGGTGTTGAGTTCCGCCACTCAATACGCAGTGCCTCCTGAATTCGGCGGAAAATGGGGAACGGAGTGTCTCAACACTAGGCAGCTTAATGGTACCTTAATATTGTAATGTCATCTAATAATATACATAATGTTACAACAATTAGAAGTTAGTGTAATTTTGATAAGATTTTATTACATAGTTACTCAGTTACAGCTTGACAGAATAAAATCGAGTTAATAATTAAGAATATATATTTTTAGACTCTTTAGTTTTCTGTAACAACCTAGCAAATTTTATTACAAAAACTTTCAAATGACCTCAAAACCTTGAAAATTATCCTCCTCTAAAATCCTCTGTCTAATTTCTTACACAAATATTTACACACGTTCTTACACGTGGCTAAACACTAAACAAACATGTATATTGTACGAGATTCAGACAATTTCTAAGATGCAAATTACATCGAACGTTTAATTTATAAATGTAAACAAATCTGATCTAGATACTTTCAATCAGTTTTCTTTTGGTATTCTTTTTTATAATTTCAAAGAAAAAAAAGACATCAGACGTATGCATTAAAGTTTATCTAAATATTTATATTTATCGTTATGATAAATATAAATATTAATAAAAGAGTAAAAGAAAGTTCTAGTATATAAAAGAGTATTTTAAATAAATCTATTAAAAATGATATGGCCGTTCGTGGCGCAGGCGCAGAAGCTTGTGCGAGCTGAAAACGCGACAGGTTGTGGTATCGGTTTACAAATCAAATTGCGGCGTTGAGTTCCACTCGACATTCAATGTAAGCAATAAGGCGAAAAATGGGTTAAGAAAGTGTTTCAATGGGAACAGAGCGCGTTAACACTAGGTTCCCAGGTTCCCTCTGCCTAACCTGTTATGTGTTACGTTGACTTAAATACACAATTGCGTGATGTAAAAATTTGGTTGCGATATTTTTTTTTATGTAAATAAAGATTCATTTGAATGATAATAACACAAATTGCATCACTGTGTATAATTCGAGAGATATCTTCCTTATTAATAATACGTTTTCCCTAAATATACTATTATTCTTCATTAAATGTACTACTTAAAAATTAAACACTGGTCAAGTGCGAGTCGAGATCGCAATCCGGAGGACTCCGTGCCAATTTCAGGATTTTATGCCAACGAGAAGTACATAAAAATTGACAAACTTAAATTGGCGGACCTATGTATTAATTTTGTATGAAATTAACTACAATTATAAGTTAATAATGTTTTTTTTCATGAAATATCGAAAAAAATAATATTTTTGGATTTTGTTCTTGTATTTTAGGTTCTCACTTCTTTTCAAATTTCTTAATTGTGAATTTCTCTCCGAGAGACTGCGGTTTAGAATATTTATCATTAATTTCTGCTTGATACTTCTACGCGATCTCGAGATAAATGGTATTGACAGACGGACAGACGGACAACAAAATGATCCTATAAGGGTTCCGTGTTTTTTTCAAATACGGAACCCTAAAAACCTACTAAATTATTGTAACCAGTATTTTTAAATAAACCTTGTATGTATGTATGTATGTATGTATGTATGTATGTATGTATGTATGTGTGTATGTAGATGTAAAACAAAATTGACAGCACCATCTCACGAACATCACTACCCACGTAATCTTCTAAAGAATTGTATGTAAATCAATATAAATAATTATTTATAGCTTACGTAAGCATCCCTAATAGTATTTCGCTATAGAGATAACACCCATACCACAAACATGAAACTGTCACGCTAACGGGCTTAACACGTTACGTGACGTCATATGCAAAGAAGATAAACCTTTCAGATTAAATCTGGTTAGCTGGATGTCATAATATGTGAAACAAAGCTCGCTTAACTGCACGTGCTTTGCATATCGTGTTAGCTTTGACCGTGTAGTTTTATGACGAGTACTTTAATATTTTAATCTTTTAAACTTAATCACGTTCACGCTGTATCCTTCAGGCTGTAGGGTAGGCAGAGGGAACCTAATGTTAAGTCACTCTTTTCCCCGTTTTTTGCCGAATTCTAGAGGCATTGCTTGTTGAGTGACAAAACTCAGTGCCGCGCTTTGCATCGACACCAAAACGAAGAAAATGAAAAAATGAATTTGAATAAATATTTCTTTTACTCAGCGGGATTCGAACCTATAATCAGTCAACGCGATTGATACCGTTACACACTTGTGGCCCTGCGCCACTACTGGCCTCTATCTTTTACACTTTTTTATCATTATATTTTTGCATGCAAAGCTTATGTTTTATTATTTTTTGTAAGGTTTTCGCGTATTGCGATTTTTATCAAAGATCTCTTCGAGCACTTCATATGATTGATCATTTCTATTTATAGTTTCGAGTTTTATTCAAACCAGTTCCATTTTTTCTCGTTATTGTAATGTAACTTCTAAATCGTTAGTGCCTAAACAAAAAATAACACCACATGGATTCATTATCCAAAAAAGTTTTATTTAAAATATAAAATATTTTTCAATCTTTTTAGGAGTATTTAATAAACCGAAATTCAATAACATAAATTAAAAGAAAAAAATAGAGTTAGGACGGAATACAATATAATCAGATCCTGTTCTTAACATATTTTGAGTTATACTTTTTTAGATCAGCTTCACGCTGTATCCCGCACACAGTAGGGAGAACCCAGTGGGAAGATACTCCGTCTCCTACTTTCCGCTGAATTCTGGAGGTTTGATTGGCGCAACTCAACGCCGTGCTTTGTCCCGACACCACTTCTCTTTAGGTCGTTGTCATGTATTACAAATAAAGGTTAACGCAGACAGATATAAATAGAAGATAAATAAACACAGTAGCAGCTTTAATAAATAACTACAATATTAGTGTTAATTGTCTTAGTAAGAAACATGGTCGATTTGCATACCAGTTTATGTTTACTGATTGCACTATTTTATGGCAGCTGTATATCATAGTATATTTTTTTATTATTATTTTATATTTCTTTTGCTTATCTTTTATGAAATAATAGAACAAGTTCAGAGAATTTAGTATCTAGAGATAAATTACGCCACTATCCACTTTTTTCCAAAAACTATATGAGAGTCGTGGCGTAGATACACAAACGTATGTTCGTCCGAAACGTGTGGGTTCGATTCTCACTTGAGAAAATGAAATATTTATTTATTTTTATTTCTTCGGTCTGGTGTCGAAGTAAAGCGCGGCGTTAAATTCAGCCACTCAACACGCAATACCTCGGAGAACTCGTCCGAAAGTGGAGAGCGGAGTGTCCTAACACTAGGCCCCCTCCTCTCCCGCCTAGTGTTTTAAAGCATAAAGTTAAAAAAAAAACATTTTCAATTTTATATCCACAAGTATTTTTTTCAAGTCACTTACAATGCACATTTATTTTATGGCTACTTTAAAATAATTTAGATTAAAAACGAAAATATTATCAAAGAAAAAAAACAATATGAAGGTCGCAGGTACATATTTTTAATATTAAACACACAACATCCATGTTAGTAGGTTGGTGATTGGCAACCGATAATCCAATTATTATCTTATCTATATATCGACGAGTTAAGTAGTAAGATCTATAAATAACTGGTGGAATTAGATTAAATTAAACTGTCAAAAGTTATTTCCGTGTCATTGCTTTTTTTAGCTTCACGCTGTATCCCGCACACAGCAGGGTGGGTAGAGGGAACCTAGTGTTAAAATACTTCGTGTTCCTTTTTCTTGCCGAATTTGGAGGCATAAAAATTTACAATCAAATCGAAGAAATGAAAGTATTAAATATTACATTGCCTCGAGTGGGAATCAAATCTACAATCTGTCTGTGAGGCCTTCGAGGCGGAGGTACACAAGGGACTGTAACGCAAAGGTCTGGGTTCGAACCGCACTGGAAAGAATGAATTATTATTTAGTAATATTTTCATATCTTCGCTCCAAGGCAAAAGCTAGGCGTTGAGTTCCGCTATTCAACATACAATGCCTCGAAAAATTTTGCGAGAAATGGCACACGGAGTGTCTTAACACCAGGTTTCCTCTGCCTACTCTGCTATATGCGGGATACAGCGTGAAGCTGATTAAAAAAAAACTTAATTACCAAAATTAAATTAAATTACTATTTTACTTAACAATTACCTATATATTACAGATATAGATTCCTTCTTATCATTATAAAATATATATTAAACAAGATCGTAACCTGTAATAAATGTAACACGATCTGATTTATTATCATTATTTCATAATATCAAGCACATGTGTCCCAAATAATTTAATTAATCATTATTCTTGAACTGGCCTTTGCTTAGCTTTGAAAGGTATAATCGTGTATATATATATTACCGCTACATTGACCTTAGACTTATTAAAACCACCTACCTACACTTAGAATCAACTTGTGTGATATGAATCAAACAGCTTTTTTTTTTAATTTAGTTTTTTTTTAAGCTTCACGTTGTATCACGTTTATAGCAGGTTTATAGAGAAACTTTTTTTTTCATATATATTATTCGCAATGTATTTTGCATATAGATGGGTAGGCAGAGGGAACCTTGTGTTAAGCTACTCTGTTTGTTATTTTCTGATGAATTTTCGAGGTATTACTTGATGAGAGCGGATGTAAACGCCGCTCTTTTGCGTTAGTACCAGATCGAAGAATAGTAATATAATATTAAGTATTAATAAATAATAATTAATTGCCCCGAGTGGAAATCGAACCCGCTAACTTTGGTTTTATAGTAACACGCTTGTGCCACCGAGCCAAGACAGCTTCAATATGATTTAGTATACATTTAAATAATATTTCAAATGTTCACATTTAAATAATTGATAATCTTATTTATGTTTTAATTAATATTACGACATTGGGCTCAGCCATTGACTACGATACCTTGGAAATATGAAAATGTAGAAGGTGGAAAATGAAATAATATCACAAATTTTTTTCCTGCTTACCTCAAAATGTCTGAGAGAAAGATAGATAGATAGAGAGATGTAAAGGTATCTGGATTTACTCAGAATTTTTTTTGGTATAAAGTGCCCAGTTTAGTAATTGACTTCTTACTATCAGTAGTTGTCAAAATCTGTTTTATTTTTAACGAGATAGTGCAAAAATGTATGATTATTTTTGGAAAAAATCAATTTATTTACTATCATCAGTCAAATGCATTTTTATGCAATAGTTAGTGTCTAGAATTGAAACGGAAGTCACAGGGCGGAGTGTCCTCATACTAGGTACCCACTGCTTACTCTTAAAAAGGTTGATATTTTTTAATGTCCTTTATATGGACAAATTTTTTGAGATTAAAGATTCTTCCATTTTTAGCTCTATTTTTCAAATATTTTAGTTATATTAAATATAATATATAAGTTAAATTGTTTTTATTAAATATACATACATATATGTATTATACACATTGATATAAAGTTCTAGATAAAGTTATATTATCAGTTCTTTTATTCATTAGCAATTGATGAGTCACAAACGTTAAATTTGTTTTTAATTTATTATCTTAAAGAAAAGAAGAATTATTATCATAAGTTAAATGTAAGAAAATCAAAAGAAAATATAGTAATATACTGCTCTACATATTTTTGTAACTTATACATTATTACATATACACTTTATTAAATTAGTCAATTAATCAGTTTCACGCCGTATCCCGCACATAGCATGGTAGGTAGAGGGAGTTTAGTGTTAAGATACTCCGTTTCTCATTTTTCGTCGAATTCTGTAGGCTAATGTATACTATTGCGTGTAGAGTGGCAAAACTCCCCACCTGACCGAAATTATAAATTTAGATAAATATTTCATCTCCTCGAGTGGGAATCGAACCCTCAACCAGTCGCGTTTACAGACACACACTTGTGCCCCTGCACCTCGAGAATAATTATTACCATTAATAGAATGTAAAACCATAAATAAAATAAATATATACTAATATAATGCTCTACATATTTTTGTAACTTTTTTTTTGTAAATTTTAATATTATACTGAAAAATGTTTAAAAATAAATATCTCCAATATATTTGCTTACCGAGACTAAGCTTTGCACGATATTATATCTAGTCTTATCGGTGATACAGCTGATAACGGAATTACCTATGTTAAAAGCAATTTATAACTACTTCTACAAACAGTTACTTTAAACATCGTGTGTGAAATGTGAAAGATCGAATACAGGCTATTTTGGTCGATTAAATCAGTATTAATTAGATAAGGTGCTATAGTGATAAATGCTGTGGTAGCAAAATAAAAAAAATGGCGCAAACACACACAACACAGTGTAAAATAGACCATTATTATAAGTTAGAAAAGAAATATATGGAGATGAAAAGACTTATAATTGAGAAAACAGAAGAATTGAAAAGAAGAGACAAAATAATAGCGTTACTTGAAAATGAAATTGATGATAAAGATGCTACTATACGGTATTTGAAAAATGAAATCGATAAATATAGACAGGTTGTTAAGCCTTTGACACGACAGATGCTGGATATTCAAAGGAATGGGATGGATTTAGAGGAAGAAAGGGCGAAAACAGCAGGAATTGAGAACACGAGGATACTGCCTTTGGGTGAACCAAGACTTAAAAGGACAGCCATATCAGCAGAACCCTTGTCTTCACTGTCCCAGGATAACGAAATGAAATTAGTCAAAATACCCAAAACACACAAGTAAGTTAGCATAAAGTGTTTTAAAGAAGTAGGTATAACACATAATTTTGTTTGTAAATTTCTCTGTTAACTTCTAAATACTTTTTGATTTAAATTTTAACTACTTTTTAGTCTATTTAATGAAAACATTAACTTTACATACATACTTATTTAACATGAAAATCAAATCCACAATATCTCATTTATATCAAAAGTACCCTCCATCGATTTAGTAATTAATAATTATTTAAATTATAACACTAATCTAACATTATCCATTTTCATTTGCATAATAATAATTAAATATATCAACACTAGTACTCTAATAATTAAAAAAAGAACCAGTTCTAAAACTGCCATGACTATAACAGTATGTCGATAATAAGGTGGCCGGTTGCTATTAATCAATATCTGTGATTGAATTTCTTTTGCTCGTGCCACCGAGGTCGACGTGTCCACTGCACCTTCATACATACTATATACATACTCTACAGTCCATACAACCATACATTCTCCATTTGGTATAATTACAAAGTTTATGATTGTCCTCGTCCGTAGCTGTGGCACGTTGAGTTGTCATTCAATATTTATGGAGGCAGTGACTAATATGTAATATGACCAGCGGTTCGGTTTTGAACGGGATCGTCCCGTTTTTAGTTTGTGTCCGGGTGTTTCCGCGGATGGTATAGGGTATAAGGATGTTTCGCTTTTTGACATGGTGCGGAAATTTTGTCGGTCGATTCTGCTGGTTTCCGCGGCAATTATCGCGCGCCCATGAGTCTTGTTGCAAAATAAAGGGATGGAATAATCAACTAAAAATAAAAAACTCTACAAGCCCCCACCAAGGGTACCGTACAAAACTTGGAGTTCTCTGGAGCTTTTGCTGAAATTCAAACTTAGCTTAGCTAGAGCCCTTTCATCTGACACCTCACTTGAACTAGCGTCTTTAATACCAAATCTTGCTCCCTATTTAAGGATTATTTTTTTTATAATTTATCCTTAAATGTATAGTTTTCAGATTTTTTCCTGAACTAGTACTACCTATGGATACTAGCTGCCAAATTTCATAATTCCAGGTCAATCGGAAGTACCCTATCAATTTTAATTCCCTTTATAGTGTCGAAACACGCGTTTGTTACGATATAATCACCATTACTTTTTTTAAATAAATGTAGAAATATGATTTTTTAGGAAATCAAGGGATCGTAGATCTGAGTATATTATTTGAAATTTAAATCTATTAGACACAGACGGTCAGACGGACAACAAAGTGATGTTATAAGGGTTCCTTTTTTGCTTAAAAAGTACGAAAACCTAAAAAGCATAATAACCATAAAATATGTATTGTTTTCGTTTTGAGCCGCAATAATAATGGTCACTTTACTAATACGTTACAATTTTTTTGTCTTGGTTTATTATAAGAATTTTCTTCTATTTGTTTCTTAGTACTTTGATTTGTCATACTGTTCATTTTGTTATTATTGAATCCTTTAGCTGAGATAAGTAATAGGGTAAAAAACAGTTCAAAATTTATAATAAAAGTTTTTTTTCTGATCATTGTCATGTGTCATCTGACAAAATCAAACACTGCATTATGTTCAAATATTAAAAATATTTCAAAAAGTCACATAAAACTAACTAAAAATGCCTAGATTTAGTGAGGGATAATTGAACTACGAAAATGCCAATAATTATAACAATATAATTTCAATTGTTTCAGTAATATCGTATAAAAAAATCGGCTGTAGCTATGAGGCCGTTCGTGGGTTCGATCCCCACTCGAGGAAGTGAGATATTTATTTGCATTTATATTTTCATTTCTTCCCTCTGGTGTCAAAGCGCGGCGTTGAGTTCCGCCACTCAACCCTCAATGCCTCCAGAATTCGGCGGAAAGTGAGGAACGGAGTGTCTTATTAACACTAGGTTCCCTCTGCCTACCCTGCTGTGTCATATGAACATTTATATATAAAACCATATAAATATTGTTAGATAAGTTCACGTTTACGTCTAAACAGTCTTATTAATAGTTACGACATCAATTTACAGTAATAGAAAGGTTATTATCATTAAACTCTATTAGAATAGCGCACAGCCTTGCCTGGAACTTTGAACGCTATACAGTATAAATATATAATTTATTTGTTTTATTAAACATTTGCTAGAGACTTGGCCCTGCCTTTTAAAATTAGTTTTAAATTGTATTAACTGACAACACTGTTTATACTCTAAAGTAGTCTAAAGTATAGAGAAAAACTGAGTTTCACATATCCTATAAATGTCGTCGCGTTATTATTAGACATTATTAGTCATTATTATCAAAATTTGATGAAAGTTATTTAATTTATTAATACTTTATTTGTATAGAGTTATTTATTTAAATTAATTTAATTAGTAATTCTTTATTATAGTAATATAAAATAAATAAATTTTATAAATATATTTTGAGATTGAGTAAATAATGTATTTTCTTATTAGAGTTGAAAAATGCGTACCTTTTTTAAAAATGAAAAAAATATATTAAATAATATTATAAAATGATATAAATAATAATTGATAGTAAGGACAGATGTGACAATATATTTTTTTACTACTTAGAAATATTTAAAAAAAACAGCATGACCATAAACTAGTCCAAGTATCGAGTGTACGACTGTATGCGCGACAATTGTGGGTTTGATTCGAGAGAACGGAGATACGGAGAATAAATTATTTTCATTTTCTCGTTCTGGTAAAAAGATAAACATAACCATTGAGTTCCTCCTATGAACACGTAATGTTTCAAAAAAGTGAGGAATAGAGTGTCGTAAATCTAGGATCCCCCTATTTACCCTGCTATATGCGGGATACAAAGTGAAATTAAATTTTGAAGTGTAAATTAAATAATCAGCTTCACGCTGTATCCCGTACACAGCACAGGATAGGCAGAGGGGACCTAGTGTCAAGACACTTATACAATACACATAGACAATATTTTATTTTCTCGAAGGAGATTGAACCCACAACTAGTCGATTTTACAGTCACACTTTGTGCCCCTGCGCCACCACTGGCCTCAAATTAAAAATAAAATAAATTAAATAATGTTATTTTAATTTCAGATCCCGGGAACTTATAAAGAGCGCTATCCTAGACAACGACTTCATGAAGAACTTGGAAATGACACAGATACGTGAGATCGTGGATTGCATGTATCCAGTGGAGTATGCCGCCGGCAGCCTCATCATCAAGGAGGGGGATGTCGGCAGCATAGTGTATGTTATGGAAGGTGAGTGCTTTTTGTTTGTTTGTAAAAGAAATATACGGAATGGTTTATAAGAAAAATTGTTTTTATATAAATAATTGATATTCGCGTTTAGAGAAAATTTATATAATGTGTTGAATAAATTAATCACGAAATTTTCGTGATGAATTTTACAATGCCATCTAGTGTTATATTTTTTTCATATTTTTTTACTGCCATCTATTGGTGAGTAGCAAAAAAGTTATTACGATGAGAGCGGCTTACATGCTTGACACCAGATGGCACTACTTTAATATATTGTATAAACATTAATTGTGTCTTAAAATTTAAATTTGTTACATAATTTTTTTAACCTTTTTAAAAAGTAGTTTCTTTTATACTTAATAAACACAAAATTGCAGTAATACGTAAATAAATATTATAACTAAATGCGTTTAGCGCTATATAAATTGGATTTGTTCCGAAAGTTTTTATACGCTTTCTAATTTTTTTCACTTAAAATGACGTAGTAAATGTGCAATAATGCCTATATTCGGATAATCATGTGTAGATATTTTATTGTAAATGATTTTTTTCTAGCTATAACGCTTTATCCCGCACAAAGTAGGATAGGTATGCCGGAACCTAGGAATCTAGTGTCAAGACACTCCGTTCTCACTTCTTAGACCTACTTTCTTGGTTACCAGATCACGGAAATGAAAATTAAATGTTTCCATTTCTCGGGAACCCATCTCACAACCTATCACGATTACAGTCGCACGCTTGCTTTTCTCCCATTTAAAACAAAATATGTATTATTTAAAAAAACATTGTTAAATCTAACTTTGACTCCTTTATTATATAAATGAAGTATATTTTTATATAAAACGTTGTTAAATTATTATCTTTAACCTTAAATAAATAAAGAGGCCAGTCGTAGCGCAGGGGCACAAAGTGTGACTGTAAGACCGACTGGTTGTGGGTTCGATCCCCACACGAGGAGATGAAATATTTACTGAAATTTATATTCCATTTCTTCACTCTGGTGTCGAAAGCAAAGCGTGGCATTGACTTCTGCCACTCAACACGCAATGCCTCCAGAATTCGGCAGAAAGTGAGGAATGGAGTATCTTAACACTAGGTGCCCTCTGCCTACCCTGCTGTGTGCGGGATACAGCGTGAAGCTGTTTTTTTTTAAATAAAGAAAGATTTTATCAAATTTGATCGACATGATATGTAAACATCGTCTCGTAGGCGAATCCAGTACGGCGCATTAGACACTTTCCCCGGCGAGAAAGCGGAAAAGCAGCCGATGACTTTTCTTGTGTGATAGCATTAGCTTAGGCATTTTTATTAGAAGAAATCTTGAAATGGTATAGTTTTTTATATATATATAAAGATGTTGTTCTTATAACGTATTAGAGTAAAGCAGCCTCTTTCATTTTTATAGCTTTATTAAAATCTAAATTAATTTTAATTATATTTTTAAGAAATTGATTTATTAGTAACGCAAAATAGAAATGTAGGCATAGAGTACTTAGTTTTAAAACACTATTATATATTATATTATTTTTTCACTACACGCGTTCTGTCATTAGAGCAAAGAAATGAGAATTATTACTTCCCCTGGATTTGAATCGAACCCAATTAATTTTAAATTCAAAACAAAAACATCAAAAAAGAATTTACTAGGCTTTGCTTTCAAGTAATATCTTTAAACTAAGCGAAATGGAGAACAGAGAGAGAGAGAGAGAAAGAGAGAGAGAGAGAGAGAGAGAAGAGAGAGAGAGAGAGAGAGAAGAAGCGTGCCAACTAGATCTTTATTCCTATTCATGCAGTTAGATACTCAGATATAAAATTCCCACAATCAACCTTCGATTTCTTAATGCTCACGTTCTATACCGTATAGCAGGGTAGGTAGATGGAACCTGGGAACCTAATATTATGACCCTCCGTTTCCCAATAAGACACTTCCGTTCCCAAATCACCGAATTATTTGAAACATGCAAAATAGTAATTAAAACGAGCTACCGAATATAAGTAATTATACCGCAGAGATCCAATAAATAACAAAATAATTACATAAGATGTTATATTTTAATGGGAAGTTCAATCAATTTTATATTTATAGTTGTTTTGAGGTTAATAGATATGTTCCAATTAAGAATAAATGACCTTTGCAAAATGATTTGCTTTTGATTCTTAGTTTCGAGGTCGAAAGTTTATAAATCTTATAATGTTTTGATTTTAATTACGTATAGTAAACAAATAAATCAGTTTCACAGAGTAGGCAGAAGGAACTTAGTGTTAAGACACTCCGTTCCTCACTTTCTGCCGAAATCTGGAGGCATTGGGTGTTGAATGGCAGAACTCCACACCGCGCTTTGCCTCTACACCAGAGCGAAGAAATGGAAATATAAATTTAAATAAATATTTCATCTCCTCGAATGGGGATCGAACCCACAACCAGTCGGTTTTACAGTTATACTTTGTGCCCCTGCGCCACGACTGGCCTCAACGTATAGTAAGAGAAGTAAATATTTGTTAAGAATAGTTTTCCGATAACATTTGAGAATGCTTTCTTTATGGATTGGTACTAATTTATTTTGTCTCGTATCTCTTTAAGTTTTTAAGTAAATGACGAAGAAATAAATATAACTTTGAATTCTCAATACGTATATAATATAATGGTGTAAGTTCTTGATTTGACATAAAATTACTCAAAATTTTTTTTCCTCATTTGGTATTTCCACCGAGAAAGCGGGAAGAACCTGTTAAGATGAACCATTTATAGAAACTATTGAGAAATAATACAGAAACATAGATATGAATCAGGTTCACTATTATTGACTTATCAAACGTATATCCTTTATATATCGGTTGCACTTTATCTAATAAAAAGTAAAAAATATGACGATATTTTAAAAAATAAACGCACTTCTTATGTAAAAGATGGTTAGTTTCTTTGATCGTGTCGAGAAGAAATATATAAACTAAAGATTTACTAAAAATTTTAAATAAGAGTACACAGTAGGGTAGGCAGAGGGAACCTAGTGCTAAGACACTCCGTTCCCCACTCCGCCGAGTTCTGGAAGAATTGCGTGTTGAGTAGCGAAACTCAACGTCGCGCTTTGTCTCTACTCCAGAGCGAAAAAATGAAAATATAAATATAAGTAAATATTTCATTTCCACGAGTGAGGATCGAGCCACAACCAGTCGATTTTACAGTTACACACTTTGGGCACCTGCGCCACGACTGGCCTCAAATATATAATAATATAATAAATTTATATATAACTAGAGGGCGCGCGCGGCTTCGCCCGCTCATTAGGAGTGAATTCTAAAAAAACCACGAAACTCTTGTTCAATAAAATATTTTTAACAGTCTGAATTTAAATTTATATAAAAATCGGTACAGATAATTTTTTTTTCCATACAAACTTTCAACCGCTATTTCATACCTTTAGGGTTAAAATTTTTCAAATTCCCTTCTTAGTGGATGTCCAGAATATGAAAATAAACATCTGCCCAAACTTCACGTTTCTACGCACAGCGGTTACGGCTCTGCGTGCATCTTACCTGAGTCAGTCAGCACAAGTCCTTTTATATATATAGATTACGAAATCAATATATCTACATACTAAGAATAGAAAGCTTTGTACAATTTTGACTTTCTTCGTTCACAAATAGTAAGTAAATTCAAAATTCAAATTCAAATAAATTTATTCAAAATAAGAAGTTACATGGTTCATTTTTTAAACATCAAAGAATTTACCACCAGTTCATTAAAGTTAATGCCTCAGACCTGAGAAGAAGAGAGGCGGGACTTATTTTTCTAAAATAAATTTTAAATGTAATGTTTATAAACCGCTACCACCAAGTTTATATTCACACCTTACATTGCTTGCGAAACTCAATTCGCAATAGATACCGACGTCAGCCTTGTCAGTCGACCTTGTCTTGTTCGACTTTTTGTCTCAAAGACAACGTCATTTATACGTATTTATCATTTATATGCACGGCCTCGGTAGTTTATTTAATTTAGTTACTTAAATATGAACTTAAACTTAGATAATACTGTAACGATTTAGCTTAATTTGTTATGCTGTTTTTGTTCACAAAATGTCATTTTATACAGTGTTTTTAGTGAATAATGACAATGTAAGTGGTTCGTAACTTCCGGTTAAAATGTTATATATTTATAAGTATATAAAAAAATATATATAAATCAGCTTCACGCTGTATCTCGTACACAGCAGGGTAGCCAGGAGGGAAATGGTGTTAAGGGATTTTGCCTTGGTGCCTGAACTTTGTACAGAAATAAAAAAAAAATGAAAAATATTAATAAATAATATTTCGTTCCCTGAGTGGGGATAGACACACAACCGTAGCGGTACAGTGACACCCTTGTTCCCCTGCGTCGCAACGGCTGATACTATCCCTTTGATATTAAAAAAAATCACGCTTCACGCTGTATCCCGCACACAGCAGGGTAGGCAGAGGGAACCTAGTGTTGACACTCCGTTCCCCACTTTCCGCCGAGTTCGTTTTTCTATATATTCACATAATATTAAATCTCGTGCAAAATATTGACCTTGATTTTATTATAAATTTGTTTGTTTTGTTAATCGCTAAATGACTTTATTTCTTCATTTGTATAATATACCTATTGCATATTTAGATATAATGGCAACATTAACATATTAGTTCAAGTTATTCAAATGATAATAATATTAAAATTGTTCCGACATATTAAGATTTCATACAACTGATTTAAAATTAGCATACAGGAATTCTTACTTTTGGGATCGATATTTTTATCTTTTTTTATCAGCTTTACGTTGTATCTCGCACTCAGTGAGGTAGGCATAGGAAACCTAGTGTTAAGACACTCCGTTTCCCACTTTCCGCTGAATTCTGGAAACATTGCGTGTTGAGTGGCGGAACTCAACGCCGCCATTTGTTATTACACCATAGCGAAGAAATGGAAATATACATTCAAATAAATATTTCATTACTTCGAGTGGGGATCGAACCCACAACCAGTCGATTTACAGTCACACTTTGTGCCTCTGCACCACGACTGGTCTCACACTTTGAGGGCACAGACACTATAACTTTGCTAGTTCATTCTTTGTCAGTTATATGTATACAAACTTTTTCTTTTGTTTTCTGTTAAATCTTTTTATTGTTTTTAGCTTAAATATATCTACCAAACGAAGAAGCGTGTCATTCCGAATATAAGTATCTTCGATTACTTAATGGCAAGGCTCAGCGACTCAACTTGTAAAAATTAAAATAATAAAAATCAGCTTCACGCCGTATCCCGCACATATCACGGTAGGCAGAGGGAATCTAGTGTTAAGGCACTGGAGGCATTGCGTGTTGAATGTCGACACCAGAGCGAAGAAATGGAAACATAAATTTAAATAAATATTTCATTTCATATTAAATTTATTAAATAAATATTTCATCTCCTCGAGTGGGGATCGAACCCACAACCAGTCAATTTTATAGTCACACTTTGTGCTCCTGCGCCACGACTGGCCTGTAAAAAATTGTATGAATAAAACAGTTTTTTTTATTCTACATGAATATTATAATATAAAACGTCTCTACTGTGCTCATATGAATTATTATATACTAGGAAGTGAAAGTATTAACGTGCTGTAATTACAGGACCTTATGAGGCGACACTAGTAGTAGGTACCTAGAGTAGGATAGAGGTCAATGACCGCAATTATCATAGCTTTAATTGGACCAAGTTATGAGTTAAATGATTTTAATTTCTTTGCTGTTTCTATGTTGTAGCTTTTTCTCTTATTACGATTTCTTCTTTGATAAACGTGTAAGGTAAATATTTTTCATTTTTTTTAATTAATTGAGGCCAGTTATGGCGCAAGGGACTGTAAACGTGATAGGTTATGGATTCGATTTCCATTCGAGAAATGAAATATTTAATATTTCCTCGCTCTGGGAACGAGATAAAGTGTTGCGTTGAGTAAAGTCACTCAACACGCACGGCTACAGAATTCGTCGGAGAAAGATAAACGGAGGGTCTTATCATTAGGTTCCCTTTACCTACCCTGCTATGAAATGAAAGGATAAAAATTTAAATAAGAAGGCATACATAGTTGTCAATTCAGCTATCTATAAAATAGGTAAATTTTAACTTTAGTCATATATTTTTTAATTATATATTCCATAATAAGAATCGAATATTGATAAATACATTACTCCAATCATAATATTTTTTATATTTATAAAGAAAAATATTTTTTAGGCGTTTTGCTATAATTTGCTTTGTTTTATCAGACAGTACCGTCTTGTATGTTCACTGTCTTATCGAAACCCCAAAACCTATTGACCCAAAGATCGCTTATATCTCAAATTTAAATGTAGCATTTGAAGTAATATATTCTAAACAAATATTATTAATAATTAAAATAATTTACAAATACATATTAATTTTACATTCAAACATTTAAATATTTATTATATGTTTATAAATTTACATTATATTAAATTAAGGAGTAACAGTCGTGCCGCAGGGGCA